>JAMKCH010036331.1:0-37443 GCA_023653785.1 Ophioderma brevispina
TAAACATGAATAAAAAGCCCTTGGGGCATGCAAAAAACAAAAAAAATATAAAAACATTCAATGATTAATGTATCAAATTAAAGGGTCATAAATCTGGCCCATCTAATTTATACATAAACTCTTCAAAAACAGTTTGGAATTTTTTCCGACATGTATTTCTCATTTAATTGAACATTTATCTACACTCATCAGTGAAAAGATCAGTTATGACTCTGTACACACGGCCGCAATGATTAAGATGTGAGTTCGCATGGGTACGTTCAGTTGCTCGGATTTATTTTTTATTCTTTAACTCTAAAATGAATACAAGATGCTACTATTAAAGCTTTTTTCATGACATAGCAACAGTCTTTTATTTAACTGTGGTTACTTGTTTTGGTCTGTAGTTGCTTTGTTGTCTTGTTTTGTTTATTTTTTTCATCGTTGTGGTGGTAAAAATTTAAAAAAAATAATTTGGGATTAAAAAAGGGTCAGATGGAGGATATTTTTTTTATTTTGTGTAAATTGCCATATATAAACAACACTTCGAGTCGGCATGGGGGTTTTTTTTAAGGTCGGTTGGGTTAGCCAAACCAGCAATTTTTTTTATTGCCTTATTTCACGTTTTTTTCAAGGTGAATATAGTTGGTACAATTTCATTGAGAAATTTGGCCAAGTTCAATTTAAAAATAAAGATACAATTTAGAGGGACAAGAGCTTAAGTTTTCTCTTTCCTGACCTTCATGAATACAGAACCTTGTGAGAATTTGGGAGGTGGGTAACACACCCTTAGAAACACCCTGGTATGGGGCCTGCATATCAGCAATTTACAGAAATTTTCACCACCAAAGACCTTGAGGGGCTTTCCTGATGCACCACCCTCGTCTTGGAAGCACAAGTGTATCACTTTCTTCTTTATCACTAGATAGAAGCCTTATCCCCAAATAACAATCCGTTAATGGAGATAGCGCTTAGTAACTGGAGAGATAACAAGCTGTGAACCCCAAAATAAAGCGTCTTATATTGGGTTAACAAAGCTGAACCCCAAATACCGGTCCTTATCGTAAGTTAACAAAGCTTGATCTCGAGATAAGAAAGCTGAAACCTAAAATACCGGTCCTTATCTTGGGTTAACACAGCTGAACCCCAAATAACGGTCCTTATAAAGGGTAACAAAGCTGAACCCCATATAACGGTCATTATTTTAGTAACAAAGCTGAACCCCAAATAACGGTCCTTATCTGGGTGACACAAAAGCCTACTCTAGATCAGAAAAAACCTTATTAGGATAAGGCGCCCTGATCTCCAAATAACGCTCGTTAACTCAAAGACTAACAAAGCGGAAACCCCAAATAACGATCCTATCTTGGTTAACAAAGCTGAACCCCAAATAATGGTCGTTATTTGGGGTCAGCCTTTGCCGATCTCCCAATAGGGCCGTTATTTGGGGGTTTCGCTTGGTTAACCAAGATAAGGGTGGCTTAATCGACTAAGGACAGTTATTTTGGGGTTCAGCTTTGTTATCTCTAGATAAGCTTTGTTAAATCTATATAAGGACTGTTAGTTGGGGTTAGCTTTCTTAACCCTAATATAAGGGCCGTATTGGGGTTCAGCTTTGTTAACCCAGATTAAGGGTAGTATTTGGGGTTCGGCTCTGCTATCTCGAGATAAGCTTTGTTAACTTAAGATACGGCCACTTTATTTTTTTTGGGGGTCGCTTTGTTACCCCTAGATAAGGTGCGTTATTTGGGGTTCAGCGTTGTTATCTCTAGTTCACGAAGTTGTTATCTCCAGTTTAACAGGTGTGGTTACTTTGGAGATAAGGATTTGGAAGCACAAGTGTAGCACTTTCTTCTTATCCCTAAATAAGGAAGCCTTATATCCCAAGAACAACTCCGTTAAATGGAGATAACGCTTCGTTAAATGGAAGTGATAAACAAAGCTGAACCCCAAAAACGAGTCATTTATGGGGTTAACCAAGCTGAACCAAAATAACGGTCCTTATCTTGTAAGTTAACAAAGTGATCTCGAGATAAGAAGCTGGAACCTTGAATAACGGTCCTTATCTTGGTTAACAAAGCTGAACCCCAAAAAACGGTCCCTATCAAGGGTAACAAAGCTGAACCCCAAATAACGGTCTTATCTTAAGGAAGCAAAGGCTTATCTCGAGATAAGAAAGCTGACCCCTAAATAACCGGGCTTATCTGGGGTGAACAAAGCTTATCTCTAGATAAGAAACTATCTAAGGATAAGCCCCCTTATCTCCAAAATAACGCTCAGTAACTCAAGATAACAAAGCTGAACCCCATAATACGATGCCTTATTGGGGTTAACAAAGCTGAACCCCAAATAACGAGTCGTTATTTGGGGTTCAGCTTGGTTATCTCCAGATAGGGCCCGTTTTATTGGGGTTCAGCTTTGCTAACGCTAGATAAGGAGTGTTAAATCAAGATAAGGGCCCGTTATTTTGGTTCAGCTTTTGTTATCTCTAGATAAGCTTTGTTAACTCTAGATAAGAGACGTTATATGGGGTTCAGCGTCTGAACCCTAGATAAGGCGCGTTATTGGGGTTCAGCTTTGTTAACCCAGGATGAGGACGTTATTTAGGGGTTCAGCTTGACTAACCTCTATAAGGAGTGGTTAACTCCAGATAAGGTGCGATTTGGGGGTTTTTTTCAGCTTTTCTTATCTGGAAGATAAGGTAGCCCTATCTCGAGATAAGAGACTTATCCCGAGATAAGCTTGTTAACCCCAGAGATAAGGTCGTTATTTGGGTTCAGCCTATGCTATCTCGAGATAAGCTTTGTTAACTTAAGATAAGGGGGCGTAGTTATTTTGGGGTTCAGCTTTGTTAAACCCTAGATAAGGCGCCTCATCTTGGGGTTAGCTTGTTTCTCTAGGAACATGAAACGTTATATCCAGTTAACGGAGTGATATTGGGAGAAAGCTCCTTATCTAGGGATAGGAAACGTGTACACGTGTGCTTCCATACTCGTCCCCGACCTAGTCTAAAAAGTGAGACTTTTATCATCGAACTATTAACATTAAAGGGGCAACGAGGAGATTATGGCACCAAATATTGGTCATAATATAGTAATTTCAAACTATAGTCAGACACTCAAAAAGATTGCTTACCTTGTATTTGCTACAGAAATGTCTTAAAAGAGAGAAAAAAGGTTGATTTGATTTGCTTATGGTTTCAATGTAAAACATTAGGCTGAATTAGTATCTGCTCCTATACGAAATTAGAAATTGCACAATTTTGTACCCAAGAAACATTCTCAGCTTCAATCTTTCAGATGGGGTATTTTTGATGGAAAGTTTACATAAGAGCAAAAATCAGAACTTTCGATTTTTAGGACACCTGATATGGGAATCTATTGTTGCAACTTTAAGTAATCCATGTGTACCTAATATTATGTGAATCGGTCGTATCTGTAAGAAATTTGCAGAAGGCCTGGATCACCTATAAAAGTTGTGAATAAGCTTTCTCAGGATATTCCAACATGAAAATGAATAAAACAGAAGGTGCTGAAATCACAAAATTCACCTCTTTAATTAGGCCACCTAGTTAATACAATTAAATAAATAGCTTATGTTTAGGTTGGGGTATTCAACCCACCCAACAAATTACTTACAAACTACAGCCTTCGAGCTACACGACAACCTATAGTTTCTTATGTTTAGGGTTCGGGTTAGGGTATGGCTAATAATAAATTATAACCTAAATTAAGGGATTAGCAGCGATGTGCTAATCCGAAACATCGAAATAAAATCATTCAACATTATATTTAATTTTGGTACTGGCATGATCAGCGAAACATAACTTGCAAGTGGTTGGCTTGAAATCACGTGTATTAAAGCAAGGCAGTTAGTACTTTTTATCAATCTGTAATTTCTATAGTGCGTATCAAAATCCGACTTGAGATCAAAAAGCCTTGCCCGGTGAATATCAGATTTCAAGCGTTGATATTGTGACCCATGATCAATACAGTTTGGCCTCCAAACACAAACATTGTGATCTTTGTTCATTCTGTACTGGTGTAAAACCACAATCCAGATGTTTTGTGCAGATTTTGAGACGCCATCGTGTATGTCTATTTGCCGGAGACGGTATGACAAAGTTCCTCAAATACATTTGTTTTTTCATTATTGGTGGTTTGTTTGTTTATACATTAAACGCAGTTCTATGGATTTGTCCACAGTTATCCCTTGAAAATTTATAAGTTAAAAACATGCATTTCCACATTTTTTTTATTCTCTCGCATTATCGATGACTAATCCCTTTAACTGATAAGTTATAGCCATCAGGATTAGACAAATTTAAAGCACATGATACACAAATATTCAATAGGATGGTGGTAATTGCAGTAAAACTGAACCTTAGGTTTATCGAGTGTTCTTGACTGACTGGTTATCTGTCAAGGACCTTCAAGGATTGTGGGTGTCAAACATAGGAAAATAGGCGGGCGAATAAATACTTAAAATGGGCTAATTTTATTATCGACGGCAGCTGGCTACCAGTTAATCTTTTATTAAAGATGGGTGACCCGATCAAACAACCTCACCCCTAATTTGCTCCAACAAAATTGAGAGTTTGGTATCAGAAGAAAAGTTTTCATACTTTCTCATTACCCAGTGGATTTAGGCCCCAAGAAAAGTTCCTTTTGATGTTATGAACAAAAATGTCTCCAAATGTGGTCAACCATATTAAAGGTGCAATCGAGAGATTTTGGGCACCCAAAAATTGTGTCCTAATAGTAATTTTATGGTTAGACATCAAAAGATTCTTACCTCTATTTTGCTACAGAAATGTTCTTAAAAGAGAGGAAAGAAGCGATTTTGATTTGCTTATAGTCAATACAAAACATAGGATGAATTCATTATTTGCTCCTATACGATTAGAAATTTCACAATTTGTACAAAAAACCTTTTCTCAGCTAATCCTTTCAGAGGAGATATTTTGATGAAAAAAGCTTTAACATCAGGGCAAAAATCAGACTTCGATTTGTAGGGGGACCCTGATATGTGAAATCTCTGTTGACCTTTAACACACATGCCCTGGGCCAATTTTCGTTCACATTTAAGATTCTACTATAATCCAAACCAAAATGGATGGACCAATTAAAAGACGTGCAACGAGAGATTTTGGGCCACCAATCTATTGCTTCATATGTAGATATTCATATAGATAAGACCCAAAATAGATTTTCTTTACAGTGTCTTTGGTTCTAAAGAATGCCTTGAAAATGAAAACAAAAGGCCGATTTTCATTTTACTAAATTTCAATATAAAAAAACATCGGCTGAATTTCGTATTTGACCTCCATAATGAAATTAGAAATTTCCAAAATTTTTGTATTCATGATATTTTCTCGCTTAATTTCACAGGGGATTATTTTTGATAGAAAGCTTGTACATCAGGGCAAAAAACCCAGAATTGCAAAATTTTTAGGGCCGCCCGTATATGAAATCTCTCATTGCACCTTTAAGTCAGAATTTGATAAACTTCTGTGTGAGTTGAGAAAAATAATATGAAAAATTGGGACTATGATAGGTCACCAAACTTATAAGTTTTCTTTTATTTCTGCACTTTCACAGTTAAAGGGATTAGCAGCGATCATGACGAGAGAATCAAAAAAAAGTGGACATGCATGTTTTAAACTTATAAACCAAGGATAAGTGGCTACAATTCCATATAGTAGTATAGTAAAACCAAAGTTTTAAATCAGGTTTGTCACCCGCACAGGGGGGTGGCCGGATTGGATTTCACCTCACATTGTAGCAATCGCCCTTACTCCCTCATTCCACTTCGCCCAGATTCAATGCATCCCCCCATTCCTCAACCAAAACCTCTACTCTCCTCTACACTTGCTTCCTCATGTCCTCGTGGTCGGCCCCCTCTTCCCTAAAACACCAATCACTCAAAAGACCTTTTTAAAAAATGCTCCTAATCCTTCTCAGCACGTGCCCAGCCATCTTACACCATTCGCCTTCGCCAGTCGGTCAGCCGCCTCTTCCAAACCCAACATATGCATCAAATCCTCAAGTCTTCTTCCTATCCATAAATTTCACACCACCACCATGCTCTCACCATTGCTCTCTCTGCCCTTCTAAAATCCCATATCATTTTCACTCAGGCACTATGTCTCACTCCCATCAGCATCACTGATATCACACAACTCCTCTATACAACATCCCTTTTATCTTCAAAGGAACTCTTCTCCCAAGTAACAACTCACCACATCTCAAACTTCACCACCCAACCTTATCTGGCTGTCACAGCTGCCTCAAATCCACACCAGCACTAATCCTTGTCACCTAGTATGTGAACTCCTTCACGGTTTCCACCTCATCACAAACTTTTCCACTCTACCCCACTCCCTCAACTCCTTCTTGCATCTTCCACACACAAAATCCCTTGCCAACTTGGGGTCAATCTCTTCATCTTTGTGCATCTCCCATGAAATCCATTTACCACATGTTCTCACAACAACACTTGAATTCCTGTTATAATTTCCCTATAACTGCTTTTAATATAGAAAAAAAAACACCAAATAGTGAAAAATGAAAGTATTTTGAGGAAATTTGTCATACCGTCTCCCGCAAATTAGACATACAGTACGGGTGTCTCAAAAATCTGCAATAAAAAAAACAGTGATGTGGTTTACACCAGGACAGAATGAACAAAGATCAATAATGTTTGTGTCCGTCAAACGTATTGATCATGGTGCACATAATCATCGCTGAAAATCTGTGATTTCACCGGGAAAGGCAATTTTTGATGATCAAGTCGGAATTTTTGATACGCAATAGAAATGAATTGGATAAAAGTACTGCTTGTCTTAATACGTGGATTTCAGCAACACTTGAAGGTTATGTACGCAGATCCATTGCCAGTAACAAAAATATTAAAAAATATGAATTTTCATAATTTTTTCGATGTTTTCCTATTAGCAAATCGCTGCTAATCCCTTTAATTATAAATAATTGATAATTTACAAAATAAAAAAAGAAAAACGTAAAAAAATATTTTTAAAACCAAAAGACAAACACACCACACTACCGTACACTATACTATTTTCTGACGTTACACCAATGATTTTTTTAGGCTTTACAAAACCAAATTTTAAAGTGTATCAAAAATTGTCATTTAAAGAGTGCATTTCGTGATTCCAGCACACCTTCTGTTTATTACGAGTCACTAGTATCCATTGGAAAAGTTAGTCACAAAATGGATTGATCCTGATCTTTGCGGGTTTTGTTGTATGAGAAAGGGTTCCCATGGTCCCATAGGCCATGTGATGTAATTTTTGTTTCTGTCAGTTACAAAAATACAAAATTGCTAATTTTTCTTTTTTTATATAATTTACTAAATTAAATTGATTTCGATGAAAATGGATTTTATAGGCTAACGGTTCAGATGATATAAAAAATCTCACTTTTTTTTTAGGTAAGTTGGGGGGCGGGTTGTGGATTTCCGAAATCCCCCTTAAAGCTACCCAAGGGTTATCATGTGAACCTTCTCTCACGCTTATTATATGCGCTCATGTCGCGCACTTTGCTCACGGTGCTCCCCTTCATTGACCTAAATAAACAGGAGTCTGTGACAAAGACTCACTGCAGATTTTCAACAAATCACCAGGAAATTTACTTGAAATGTAGCACACACAACACACATACATCACACACACCAATGTGGCCCACTATTTTGCGTTTGTTACATTTTCTTCTCAACTGGGTTTGTGTTAATCAACTGATAGTCTATACATGTATCAACAGTTTTGCTTGATTGAGTCATGACAGCTATTGTGCTTAAAGGGGACGGCCCGATTTAAGGATATGGAGTTTTCCTCTTGATAGTTGGCCTTCACCCAAAAACCCCACCTGTAAGTTTCGCGCCGATATGTTCATGCGTTTTAATGTAAGAGCAGAGAAAACGGATTTCGTAAGGCCCATAGAGTACGTGTAAAATTAATTATTGGTCGACCAAATTGGGGGTAACATTTTCGCTCATACTTCCAATCCAAACATCCTTTGGCCCTCCGAAGATTTTCACAGAGTAAAAGCGAAAAATAGTAGCTTTCTTCAGAACCAAAATGGTGACCACTCCGGTAAAATAAAAATCTGGCTTCTGGGGACGAGGCTGGCTATTAGCGATCGGGCCATGGACCTTGAATTGCTGTACAAATTTGAACAAGGCCATGTCAGGCTAGAATTGCCCCAAAGGAGGATTTATAGTATTTTTCCAGTTCATTTAAAAAGTTGATTGCACCTATTTACGAGCATGGCCTATACGTGACTAGGAGCAACAAAATCAGAACTCATACTTATACTCCACAAAGTTTTGTGATGTGGATGTTAGTGCTACGTCACTGAAAAGGTTGCAATATGATTCATTTAATTGATATAAGATTGTAGTGAGATGTGGTTTTTCACCAAATTTTAAGTTCCAAACTAGACTTTGCCTTAAAAGTGAGTAGTAATTATGTTTTCTCAAAAAATTCACTTAAAGGCTTGACTCAGATTTCCCGAGAGGGCGCCCTCATTTTCAAAACAAATTGTGTTTTTTGAATCTACATAATTCTTTTGTCAATACTAAACAATGTGTGAAATAGTAAGCTCAAAATCCTTCATATGAAAATCACACCTTTGTTTATAATGTCGGTCAGAAATTTGGTATACAAGTATCCTATGGCACTCTCTACTACACATAAATGTTTACTGCATGGAAACGCAAAATCCGATTAATCTCCAAAACTTGGAATTGGGAATTTTAGGCATATGTTAGTGGATATCTTTAGTTCTCGTGCCTATTTTCAATAAATACACAAAAAAATTATATTTCAAAAATCAGATGAGTTGACTTTAAGATGGTATGGGCAAAAGATAATTGCCCCCGGGGTAATGGTAATTGCCTCATCTCAAAATGTTTAAGCCACATTATGTATAAGCCATTGTTTTAAAAATGAACAGATTCTAATACTTCATGAACAGATTCCAACTTTTAAAAATAATCTAAACCTTGCTATGCCCTACCTCACATAGCAGTATTGCTGTAAGTGTAAGGTGAATCCAGCCATCCCCGTTTACGGGGACAAAACGGATTAAAACTGGTTTAACAAACCAACTACCTCTCTATTTGAGTTCAACAAAATGTTAATCCTCTTGGTCCCCCCCACCCAAATCCACAAAAAGGGCAAAACAAAAGGTTACAATGTTGCTGCAAAATTTAGTTAAAAAGGTCAAAATTAAAGAAATTTTCACACGAAAGTCCCAATTTGATGATGAGATGTTACCAAAAAGTCCAGAAGAAAGGACACATTTTGGCGGGGGTAGGGACCACTTTGAACAAATAAGGTCCACTTTTTCGAGTCACGCACCCCCAAAAAATAAATCTGTGTACGACCCTGACTCCAGATATAGTGCTTTCATCTCCTGGAGTCAATGCGTCAGGTGCTGTAGGCAATAGTCACAGCATTATTGAAATCGCGAGTGTTGATTCACAGGCGAGATTACTGCACCACGCGCGTATTAAAGACGGTGATTCTATTGTGCTGTTTTGTTGTATTGTTTCGTGTTGTTTTGTTTGTGTAAAGTTAAAAAAAAAACAGCCTCTAAACGCCATTGACGTCACCGACTCGAGGAAGGTGAATGGAGTATAGATGGGAGTAGTGAATAGATTCTATACGCCAAAGAATATCCTGATTGACCCAATAGCTATAATATGTAATGTTGTTGAAATGAATATGTGCAAACACATATTTCAGAAGACCTTGAAAGAAATCGTTTCACTAATGGCGTGTGCTATGAAACAAACCTTTTACTGGGTATATTCCCACCCAACTTTACCCTAGTTGACCAAAGTAGAGAGATCAAAAATGCATAAAAGCTCTCCCAGCAATGGTCTTATTTTTGCTATCTACTGAAGATAGCACTTTTGGAAAGACACTACTAGCTCAATAGAAGAAGTTTCTTCACAATTTTTAGCTATATTTATTTGTTTAATGTGTATGTGCCTTTTGGTGAGTCAGAATTAATTGGAGCAAATTTCACCAAGACACTTACAAATTTTGCCCTCTATGGCGAGGCGTTCTTGGGATTTTCACCCCTCTGGATCGACGCCTTATAGACACAGACTTTACTACTCTGATGGTATAGTACCAGTCCAAACATTTGGATTTTATTTCACATTTATTTGAAAACACTGGCCTATCAATGTCTTCATTTGGGGTTAATGTGCAACAATTATACCTTCAACAATAACATGTCTCTCTTTGTAAAACCCACGTTCATGTTTAGAATCTTTACAAATGTCCAATATGTGGATTTTGGGTTTTCCGACCGGCATTTGTTAATCTTTACCCAAATTTTACCAACAACGCGCACTCGATATAAAATAAAGAGCGCATATATATTCTATGGTGTTTTGTGTCATATGGTCATTTTTCTGTCATAAACTTGACGACAATCGTTTGCTAAAATAAATTTTATCAGAACAAGTACTCTTGATTGCTTGTAGTTGTTGGCCACAAAAATGTGCGCGGTAGTTAAAGGAGGCGCACTATATTATTAACTGTGATGTAGCAGGCTTTCGAATTACAATTCAGAATTACATGCCACTGGTGCAGGTACATTCAAAAATTGACATGCACTGTGGAAGTTACATGCACAGGCTAATTGTAAAAATGGTGTTATTACTAGCCGTATTAATAGCAAACTCTGGTACGTTTAGAACTATGATCGGTTGCTCAAATTTTGTCATTCCAGCAGGACTTTCTATGAAATCTGAAACTAAAAAAAAAAATACATATCTTTGGGTGATTCACAAAGTTTAAATTTACATGCACATGTGCATGACGGATACAAACGTGCAGCACAGAAAGAAGAACCAGTTACATGCACCGTGCATGTGTGCACCTGGTTAATTCGAAGGCATTGCTGTGAGCGTGCATAGGAGTGAGCATATCACTCGTACATCGTTGGGTGCATTGTGGGATAGGCATTTCGTGTATTTTTAAAAAAAAAAAATGGATTTCCGGTAGGAAACCCAAATCCACGATTAATATGTATAGGAGAAAATTCCTTTAAATATTTCATTTCTGTGCAAAGTAGAATCTACCTTTAAAGTTTTGATTCTCCCACTGCAAGAAGAAAATCTGGATATTAACATCTGATGGATGGGACAGGACCGTTCCATATTCAGCATAGAGAAGAAAATGAATGCACATTGCAATGAATGTGGATGTCCGTTGGTGGACTTAATGATAGGGCTGGTTATTGCAATGATTGCAAAGTTGAAATTATAATTGTAAAAGGAAGTTTAAGTTAACTACAAAATAAAATATAAATGACATTTGGTGCAGTGCATTCCCAAACATGGAGAATTTTCAAAGTAAGTAGCCCCCTAATATTAATTAAACCAGACAGCTGTTTTAACGTGTCATTTATATGACATAAACCAGAAACAAAAAAATATCAACAGGGACACAGTTTTGACAGCGATTTGGATTATTTATGCACTAAATTTATTTGCACTGTGTACATTTACAAAATGTCATTGCAGGCATATATGATATTTCTAAAAAAAATTGGTTTACATGTCTTTCTATGGAGATGGGCACTCTAGGGGGAACTACAAAGCACAAATCATGACCGGTGTAGGCCTATATGGCACGATTCTCATAACAGGTTTTTCAGATTTTTGCTGAGGTAATAGCTCTTACATGTCCTTACTTATATCAGTTATATCAACTATCAAAATTGTGTCACCACTGCCTAAATTTGTTCTAAAATACAAGAGACAATTTGCATGAAGGTATTTGTATTCAATGACACACTAACACTATTGTGCCATATAGCGGATTGCTTTTATTTCAAATCGCACTGAGTCATTATACGCTATTACATCAAATACATGGTTAGGAAGAAAGGCCACATGAAATCGCAGGTTCGACCAAGATTCGAACCTGAGAACACAGCAGTGCGAAGTGCCGGAAGACCCGCTACACCAACCAAACCCCTTTTTCATGAACGTTCTGTGTGTGTGTGTGTGTATGCATGTGTGTGTGGGACCTGCATGCTTGTGTGCATACACATGTGTACGTGTAACCAGTGGGGGCAAGAGGGGGGGCAGACGCCCCAAAATTCCAAAAGCCAAAAAAAAATACATCGGTCCTCGGACCGCTTGTGTCGCCTGCCGTCGCGGTTAGTGAATGATATGTCTAACATGACCTTTGACCTTGATATGTGACCTTTGACCTCATCAACAAATGAGGGATCCCATGTTGCACCTGATTCAAGTTTGGTTCCAATTGAACTTCAACTTTTCAAATGAGGTCAATTTTACATTTTCAGCCTATTTTACAACTTGACCTCACATGACCTTTGGCCTTGGTATGTGACCTTTGACCTCATCAACAAATCAGGGATCAAGTTTGGTTCCAATTGAACTTCAACTTTTCAAATGAGGTCAATTTTACATTTTCAGCCTATTTTACAACTTGACCTCACATGACCTTTGACCTTGGCATGTGACCTATGACCTCATCAACAGGTGGGGGATGCCATGTTGCACCTGTGACCTAAGTTTGGTTTAAATCCATCAAAGTATGAGGATATTACAGGCAAATGTTAACCCTTTTTCACAACAGACAACAACAGACAACAGACATCAACAACAGACAACTACAGTGGACAAAGTGATCCCTATGTGTCTTCCTGCCTTAGGGCAGGCGACACAAAAACACCTTAAAATGGCTCAAAAGGCAAAAATAATGAATAATAATATGATTCTTTATGAACAAATCTTTCCCCTGAGCAGCCCCCACCCACCCTTTGTGCATACAACTCTTTCTGTGTGGACCATGGACAGTGCCTATAAAATTAAAAGGGGGTGACACAATAAAAAAGTCCCCCCCCACACACACACACATACACACTTTACCCCCATCAAAATTGAGATTTTGGTATCTGAAGAAAATTTATGTTTTCTCATTACTCCAAATTTGTAAACATTTATTTTTGATGATATGCTTTCATGTGAGGGGGAAAAGATATGAAAAATCGGATCATGTCAGAATCACCCACCCTTTGAATTCAAATTATGTGCTGATTTATGTTTTTCAGGAGAAAATTTAAATGAAAAATGGTAATTTCCAAACTGTACAAAATATGCAGCTCAGGCGAGGGTAAAAAAAAAACCTGTTTTACGGGCGAGCGGACCTTTCAAGTATCAGTCGGTCGGACAATTTTTTTTTCTTCCTGGAGGTCAAAATTGGCCTAAAATAGCCCAAAAATCTGAAAAATCAGGAGAAAAAATGAAAAATTTTTACAAGCAAAATTTTCTAAAAAAATTAGCCAAAATTCATAAATTTGAGCTAAAAACAGGCTGATTTTACATGATTTTGGAAAAAATTAAAAAAAAATTGCAAAACTGAAAAATCAGGGTCGGTCGGGCCCGTAAAACAGGTTTTTTTCGTCACCTTACCATAAAAAATATTTGAATTTGTACCCAGGTGTGTAAGACTATCATTTTATTACAATAATGGGCTGCAAGGCAATTCATTCACCTTAACATATAATTCAATTTGGTTCTATTGCATTAGCTATCTATCCATTGCCTGTACACCACTCTAGGCAATAGTAAACACCCATTGATTTTCATTGATTTGCAATTTACTATCAATTTAATCTACAAAACAGGTTTTAGTGGAGTATAATGCATTTTGTATTTGTTATTATCGCTTTGGGATTAAGATCAATTTTCAGTCTATTATTAGATTGCCTGTGCTTTTACAAGTAAATTGCATTCCAATAGGCTTTTATAATTTGACTATTCATGGTTTGAGAGGCATGCCAGAAAATGTGCAAAGGATGTGTGTGTGTGTGAGTGTGTGTGTGTGTGCGTATGTGTGTACACGGATACACTGACTTGTATGTCCATAATTCTCTTAATGTCAAGAAAAGAGATGACCTTCATTTAATCCAGAATGAAACAAGCGAGATTGATCACAGCGAATCGGTTTTTGTGAGATAATACAAAGGCAAAAAATGTTATAATTGGCATATCTACGTGCTCACAGAACTGACGAGAATGCTTTTAATAATGAATCTTAGCCCACAAGTGGTTAACAAAGATTCTAATGAAAAATAGCAATGTTATATGTGGTGACTTATTTCAATCTTTTAGATGAAATACGATAATATGTTAATGAATTTATGAATGTGTGTTTATAATGTGCATAAAGGTTTCCTCTCATGACTAGGCCGACCGCATACACCCACTTCCGCATCCATTCTAGACAATATTTTTGCTAATGTGTATTAACCCATCAGATCTATTCTGGTATTTTTATTACAACGATATATAGAAACGAGCTTATCCCGAATCTTAAATGTACAAACACCACTGAGATCAAGCACAACAATTATTTAGATAATAGAAGTGACAATTAGTTAACTGAGGATACGGTCAATCCGGAAGATGCAAAACTAATGCAGCATACAACTACTTTTGTGGACATAAATTGCTAATATTTATAACTTTGTTTTCCACTACGCTCTGTCCGTACTGATTATTCCAAAAGCAAGCACACTCCTCGCAAGCCAGTGATCTCAAATTAAGTATGAAAAGCTATTTAATCGTACAAACAACCTCTACAGAAAAAATTACATCCTCAACCCTAAAATTTATAACAAAAACAAAAACTTGCCGATTACCGTTAACACACTAACCTCATTAATAAGAACAGCTAAAACAAAAAAACAGACTCTTTATGACAAAATAAATGAGTACAAGCATAATCTCAAAAAACTTGGAACATACTAAGTAAATAGGAGTCGTGAACAAAAGCATACATCTCAAAACAAAAATTTTAATATTAATAATACGAAGGTCTGATACTAAAATTATTGCTGATTGGCTTTAATGATATTTTCAAAATATTTGGTTCTAATTTGTCTGACAAAATTCCTTGAAACAATGCCGATTTTCATGACTACTTAATCGTACACAATCACAGTTAATTCTTATTTAGATTCCCCTATTGATGTAAATAAGTTGTAGATATTGTAAGTTGCTTAATTCTGACTCCAGCCCAGTCAAGATGGATGAAAGTTGGATAATAAATTGTTTATGACACTAGGCCTCTAACTTGTTTATATATTTATCTGTCGATTAATAGTGGAGTTTTTACCTACCAAAACTTAAAATTGCTAAGGTTGTTACCAATCTTTAAATCTGATAATTTGACCAATTTGGGTTAATTAAATCGCCCAATATCTGGTTACCGGCGTTTTCTAAAATTTTGAGCGTTTATTATACATGTAAGGCTTTTTAGCTTTATTCTCATAACAACCTTTTACATCACAGACCAATTGGTTTCAGAAAGAATTACAGCAAACATATATGGCTTTGTATGTATTGGAAGCATATAACGAAAGTGCAACTGAGCTTGATAATAAACTCCACCACATTAGGGATATTCTTGGATCTCTTGAAGGCATTCGACACCATAAATTAGTCATACCATGCTTCTTGACAAATTAATGCATATGTGTAGGGGCTTGCCTTCTTCGATTGGTTCAGGAGTTATTTACTGATAGTAGAAACTCACTATGTTTAACCGTGTGGAATCTACAATTAAAAAAATTAATACGGTGTCCCCAAGGCTCACTTTTGGTCCTTTGCTTTTTTATACCTTAACGATAATCATATACCTCTTCCGAGCAAATGTCTTTTTATATATGCCGATGATACCAACATATATTTCTGAATGCAATTATTCGACCGTCTTGAAAATGTCGTTCTGAAGGAGCTTACTAGAATCTCAAGTTGGTTTAATGATATTAACAAACTATCTCTCAATAATATTAGCAAAACCAATTATATTTTGTTTAAAAACCTGGATAGTACCGTAATCTTCCCAATTAATATTAAAAATTGATAACATTCCATTCAAAAAGTAACTCCTTCTAAATTTCTCGCGTTTTATATTGAGCAGTAATTCTTGATGGAGGGTACCATAGACACTGTAGCTAATATGTTCGAAAATTATACTGGCATGTGTATAGGTTAAAGCATCCCTAACTAAGTGATTTTACCTTGTTTTCACTATATAGGACACTTGATTACAGTATCTAAATTATTGGGACTTCATTTGTATCTATCTAGTGTTCAATTAAGCAAAAGAAAAGTATCAGACTCGTACCAACTTCCCGTGGCGGGGCAACTCCGCACCTTGTTTCATCAATTAAAAACTCTTACTGAGTACGGATCCACAAATACACAAGGCTACCTTGTGTACAATTTTGAGTAACAATGAAATCTACCATTAACTTAGTTAATTTCTTTGTGCGAATAGCACAATTCATCGTTATGGTGACAGAACCTCACACTTATTTCGGACCAAGGAATCAAAACGGATCTGGCCAGAAATCCTATTAGAAAGCAGGGGCCTATTGTGGAATGGAATGGAATCAAGATATATTAGAAAACTCACAGGACAAACAGTTGTTATTCAAAAAAAGCATTTACTATCATCTGTAGTTCTACCAATAACTGTAATTATCCCCTTATATAGTGCTTGTGTAATATGTTAAGTACTTAATTTATGACAAATTTATATATATATCTCAAATATATGTACACTGTAAATGATATTAATATCATAATCAATATTACTTGCCCTAAATTAGCCAACATGTTCGTCTGTCCTAACTAGTCTTATGGTCTGTCATCACCCAAGTCCTGTAAAGTTGACGGTATAGTGTCTTTGCACTTTAAAGTTTAAAGGGGTGACAATCCGAGCTTTGATCTATTGACTATTCCCACAACATTTGTATTATTTTATGTTATTATATAATATGTATTGGAAATTTTGATGTGTAAATAAAACTGAATGAAAAAAACAGAAACTGAATATGGGGACGTTTTAAAGCATTTGGGGACATTTTTCCTTGTGGGGGCTTTTAAAAAATTCTCCACAAGCCCCACAAGCTAATTCAAAGTGAGTGGAGGAGATTTTTTAGATATGAATTCTCACAAATAGCAATTGATTGGGTGTAGATCATAAAGCAAAATATAATTGAAAAACTTATATTCAATTAAACGCCAGTCATCCAAGAGAAGTTTCAGGAGCAGTTGTCTAAGAAACTGGTTCATTGCACTCTGTGATTCCAGTTGAAGCATAACTCAGTTCTTATGTGTCCCTTTTTGAAAAAAAAAAAAGCCTCATAAAGCTAATTTTTTTTTTTAGCCAAACTTCAGTTCCAAAGGCCTGCAAACTTCTTGAAATTTCAGTGCCTAGACCCTAATTTGAGAGACAAAGTCAGTTCTCAAACCCCAAGTCCAGAAATCATCATGTGTCAGACAAGCGAATCTGGAAAGGAAAGGGAGCTACAGATCAGTAGTGAGCCAGAAAAGGCAACAGAGGACACACAACACCTGGTAAGGCGGAATTACAGCTGTCGAGATGCGAGCAAGGAAAGGTGAATGAAGATGGTTTGGGGAACGGTTTTTTGCACAGGATTTTTTTTCAGAAAAACAAAACAAATGACACAAAAACAAAGGACAAGACAAAAAACATAGACACCACAAAGACAACTCAAAAACTACCATCCACAGCACACCGAACACACACAAAAGTCAGAAACAGACAATATAAGGTATCATCCCTACCCAAAGTTGATACCCCGATTACTAAGTTGCATGTAATCATATCAACAACAAGAAAACCAGTAATTGTGAAATGACATGCTGTGGGGGGATGTGTTAGGCAGGGCAGATTTTTTTTTAGGGGGGGGGGGGGTCCCCAGTGCATGCACCTCCCCTATTTTTTGACAGAGCATGGGGTTGGCAGACGGGTGCATTGCAGGCAGATGTATAAAAAGCCCTTTTAACGCACAGGGCGTCCTGTAGTTGTTGAAGAATGATGGTACAGGAGGGCGCTGGGACACCTTCTAGTAACCCCCCCCCCCCCCCCCACCAACAAAAAATAAAAAAAAAAAAAAGAAGAAACTTAAAAAAAAAAAAAAAAAAAAAAGAGAAAAGAAAGGGAGGCAAAAAAGAAAAAAACAAAGAAACAAAAAAAAACAAAAAAAAAAAAAAAAAAAAAAACAAAAACAAAAAAAAAAAAAAAATAAAAAGGAAACACCACACCCCCCCCCCCCCACCCCCCCCACTCCCCCCTCCCCGTCCCCCCTTCCCCCCCCCCCCCCCCCCCACCCCCCCCCCCCCCCCCCCCCCCGGCGGGCTGTAGCTGTAGGTTATATGATGCGTTATTCAGTGTATTACTTCTATGCCTTAGGCAGAGTTTTTGACATAAGTAAGACTTTCATTTATCTTTATCATGTTATTCTGTTTGTAATAAAGCACATGCAATACAATGTTGTTGCAAAGGACATTATTGGTAATTGCCATCTTTGATACATGAGTGGTTATACTCCTGTCAAGGGACACACTACAAAATGTCAGCAAAACATGATACATACAGCTAAAGCAAAGGTGAAGCTCAAGCAAAATCAACGAGTGCACTTCAGGGTGGGGTTGGCCAATTCTCTTGTGACGAAAATGGTGCACACAAAATTTCAACATCCTAAAATGGAGTCATTGTACACATGTTATGCAACCAAAAAAATTTTCAACTAGGGCCACAATGATTGAGTTTTACCCGGGACTGTTAAAAAGTATAATGTGTGTCCTGAACATATGAAAAACAATTTGTCTTAAATACTTAAAAACATTTCTCAACACATTTCTGCCATCATTTTGTTAGGTCCCAGTCAGGTGTGCGAGTGGGGCTCCCAATTTTGAGGATGCATAATAGGAGGCTAAGGCTTTAAACCACCATTTTCAGCAATTGTTGTCCACCCACAAGACCCATCATATTTTGGAAAATTCACACAAAGGACCCCATATTTTTGAAAATTTTATCACTCGTCACCCACGCCCCACTTTTTTTTTTTGGGGGGGTATGTTCCCCAATGACCCCACAGACCCAATGTGGCATTTTGCAAATTTGTCACCAAAAAAAAAAATATTGGGGGGCAAATTTGGCAGTACTCTTAACACATATTTAGAGTTCTCCGACTGGAAAGCTCCCAGGCACACAGGCTCGGTCCCTGGGACCTCAGATTTCAAAGAAGAAAGCTACTATTTTGTCATTCACCCTAAGAACTCTTAGCTCAACCCTAGCCCTACAGGTTATATGTAAACTAGGCCCTGTACCTACCCTAAAAATTTTTTTTTTTCCCCCCCTTACTCTAACCCTAAAAATATGTTAATTGACTCAAAGTTTAACCCCCAAATCGAGGATTATCGTGAAGCATTTGATGTTTAGAAATTCGACAGATTTTGACATGCGTGTAGTCTACAAAAGCTTACAAAGTGTGGCAAGAGAAAGCGATAATTCGCCAAATGGACTCCACTTTTTTTAAACCTTCTAAGCCTACACAACTTGGGTTTCGTTATGATTTGACATAGTACATACCACTTCTAGTCCATCGTTCCGAGTACGTATCCGTCACTGAAGCTTGGCCAAAACTTCCGAGTTGCTCATCCCATTTGGAGTCTAAACTTCGAGAACAATGGAACGCTGTCCCTACTTTGGACCAACTCATATTGTAAGGACATTCACGACCATTAATCCATAGCGGTAAGGGATATGGTGATATATCGCTCTGGAAAAGGATTCGAAGTTCGTCCATAGAAAGTGATAATAGCTAAGAATTACCTATATCCGAACTTCTGGTCTGCTGGTGTTTTAGATTAGACGGCTGTGCCGCATCTAATTTGAACAGTGACTGTACACAGCCTCTCAATGGTATATTGTTGACACTAACAACGTGAAGGGTCTGGTCCCGGTCTGTACTTTGTACAGCACCAAAACTTTGGCATTTCCCCCAAATAAATTGACCAGTTTGACACATGGGACTGAGCTACCGACTCTAATAGACTATTTGCAATTTGCGCGATCCCCGAAATGCATATCATTCGGTGCCCATTTCCATACGGGAACTTTACCAGCCTCAAGTCGGCTAAAAACATACGGTTAGGAGCGTAACGAAAATACCAGAAAATTTACCCTATCTGTGACGTTGCACTATAGTTGTGTAATCGTCCGTCAGGTGACAAGTAGGGCACAGTTACGATCGAAAATATCACGTTTTGTCGTGAATTTCAACACCAGTGCCTCGATTGTTTTTTGTTCCATAGATATTCTTCTACATTTTTGTAAGATTAACTTCACGTGAAACGGTACTTTGTATTGTAATTTTAGGTACTGTTCTGCGACGCGAACGAACAACAATTTTTTTTTTTTTTGTAAACATGACCTCTGGTACAAGTTCCCGGATGGAAATGGGCACCGAATGAGATGCATTTCGGGGATTGTGCAAATAGTCTATTGACCACCTAATAAAGCGCCCAATAAATATTGAAGTTTGATTTAGAGATGGCGCTATATCAGTCGTATGGTTGCTCGGCGAGGTGGCAGACAAGCAAATTTTGATGCCCCCCCCTTTGTTTACAATCAATCTTGGCCATATATATAATGAATCGATTAAAGGGATTAGCAGCGATTTGCTAATCCGAAACATCGAAAAAATCATCAAAATTCATATTTTTATAATTTTGTTACTGGCATGGATATGCGAACATAACAGTACTTTTTATCTGATTCTGTAATTTCTATATGTGCGTATCAAAATTCAGACTTGAGATCAAAAAAGCCTTTCCCGGTGAATATCACAGATTTTCATCGTGATATTGTGCGCCATGATCAATACAGTTTGACCTCAAACACAAATATTATTGATCTTTGTTTATTCTGTACTGGTATAAACCACAATCAGCTGTTTAGTGCAGATTTTGAGACGCCTATGTCTATTTGCGGGAGACAGTTATGACAAATTTCCTCAAATACTTCATTTTGTCCCTATTGGTGTTTTGTTTTTCATTAAAGCAGTGATATGGAACTGTACCCACTTATTACCTGATTTATAAGTTTAAACAACATTGCATTTCCACAATTTTTCGATTCTCTGCATTATCGCTGCTAATCCCTTTCAAGGGGCATTTCGTCATCCACAGTCAACTCTCCCACTTAACACAAAAAGTTGTAGATTTTTATATTGTTATATTGTATCCTTCATTTGATTAAAATATTATTGTATTTTCTAGTTGACACTAGGGAGAAGATTTCTCACGGGGAAAGTTCTTAGCTTGTTGTAATATATTGTGCAAGAGATGAACAGAATTCCCCAAAATGCTAAACTTAGAAAAAGGAGTCAAAGTGTTATACTTTTAGACTATTCTAGATCGCAAAAGAGATAGTTTTCCATGTGTTCATTTATGTAAGATGATGCAAGACATGTGACGTAATTTGTGTGAGATCAAATTGGATAGTGTTATGCGATTTTCCCATGATGATGTTTGTAACTCCATTTTTAAAGATTGGCGTATTAGCAAATACTTATATAAGGAGATTTTGCAAGTTGAATTGCCAAGTTGCAAGTAGCTAGCAGTTAAAGGCTTAAAGTAGTTTTAGACCTGCAGAAATTAATGGTATAGATCTGTGCTCTATACTTATGCCAGGATTTATTATGTTTACCAATAGTATGACTGTCGTCTTTAAAGCCAAGTTGCTGGGAATAACAATAAGATTTTAACTTGCCCGGCCGGGGTTCTCACTTTTGGTTTGGGTACAGTGGACGTAACCAGCTTTTTTTGCAGGGGGGAAAGGGGGGGGCACATATAATTTTTCAGGGGGCAAGATATATTAAAAAATGTTAGTATATGGCTATGTTAAACACTATTTTTAGGGGGGGGGGGAGCAAGATTCACCACAGGGGGCATTGGAAGCTGCCCTCCCCTGTACTCATATGGGTACGCCACTGGTTGGGTAGGGATGTGCGCCCGGGTTGTTTGAAACACTACCCCGAAAAAACCAAAAAATGACAAATTTGCTACCCATCTTTATATCGCCGTGGTGAAGGTTTTGAGGGCGCGCATTTCACCATCAATGAAATCCATCTCCATGGGCTCGTACCTGACGATGGTTGGACCGCTACATCTCCCCCATATATAAAAAGGCGACAAAACTGCCCCTGGAAACTATCGACCCGTTATCCCTGAACTCCAATCTGTTCAAAAATCATGGAACACATCTTAATAGTAACATTATGAATTATCTTGACCAAACACAAAATACGTACTGATAAACAACACGGTTTCCGTACCAAACACTCATGCGAGTCTCAACTACTCCTCACAACCACGGACCATACTACATGCACTTGGACAATAAACCTACAGACTGAAGTCATAATAATGGACTTTAGCAACCAAAGGGGCCCTTGACACGGTACACACTAACAGACTCTTATACAAAACTCGAAAATATGGCATCACAGGGCAATTTCCATACATGGATATCAAACTTCCTCACCAAATGTAAACAGAGGGTGGTTGTTGGTGGCGAGCATCAGATTGGACCCATGTACGATCAGGCGTGCCACAAGGCACAGACTTATAGGCCCCTCCTCTTTTTGGCTATACATAACGACCTCCCTCATGGAATTTCCTCCCACAAGTCAGACTGTTTGCAGAGACTGCGGTATGGTATCGCACCATTTTCAAACTGACAACGATGCACAGACCTTGCAACATAACCTTGACAATCTCACCAAATGGCAAGATAACGGCAAATGAAATGTAAACACCGGACAAATGGTACACTCTTAAAGTCTCTCGTTCAAAACACCCAAAGCAAAAAATACAAACTTAGTAATAGAACCACTTCAAGAGAACAACTCTCCACACATATCTTGCGAGTAGAGCTCTCTCATGATTTATGACTGAATCACATAAATAAAACCACTACAAAGACACATTACAAACTATTGCAGGACATCTCCCCCATACAAGTGTGATAGAGCACGCAAGAAGCACACTTTCGGGTATAGGGATTTTGTACACCACTTGTGATTTCCTCGTCATAAATTTGCAGTGACTTAAAACCTAAAGAAAAACAAGCTTGTTCACGTCTGATTCCTGAGCTTTCTAAACATGCCAAATTCATTTAGTAACACGTCACTTTTATATAGGTACGCTGTCGCAGTATTTTAACGATGAATCCTAACAAAAGCAATGGCGATATCCATTGACAAGATTTTTATCTAGTTTCAGTCCTTGATATTGTCGTGAGGAATTCCGTTCATAAATATAACCTAGACTGAGCGATTTCTTAGATTCTTAGCTTTCGTATATCCTTGATATTGTCCAAACATCTTCCAAAACCATGCTCTCAAACCACCATACTTTTAGTATTGTAAGCCTACTACGCATTATTCCCGGGTCACGGTAATAATATTTGTAATGATAAGGTTTTGGGTTTTATTAACGCAATTACATTCTGTCCCGTGATTTGAAGGCTTCTGCCTTCGAGGCTCTTGTCCGTCCCCTCTGTCGAGTATTACTCGACGGTGTGGGACCCCACATTGGTGACCAGTGGACAAATTTGAATCTATCATCGCAGCGGTGGCGTCCGTTTGTCTACAAGGACTATAAAAGCCAGTAGTGTGACATCAATGCTTTCCAACTGGGGATGGACGCGCTAAAAGACCGAAGGAAGATAGCAATACTACTATGCTTTCAGAGATTCGTCAGGGTCAAATAGGGGCCATCCTGCGGCTAGGAAAGTTTCCTCATCCGGCATTATACATGCTCTCTCGTCGCCTAAATCACACACAGTCATTAAACCACTGGCAAAAAGGACTTCTATCTCCAATCATATTTCCCACCCACTATAAATGACTGGAACTCTCCAGTCTCTCCCGGAACAGATTATCAACATCAAGACATAACATCCTTCAAGTCAGGCGTGGTGGAGCTACTTCCATTAGCTACTGCATTCATAGTAACCATAAGTACTTTAACCCTACGCACACCTATCCCTCTCGCTTGGCTTCAATCAGGAATTGTTGAATATTTTCAGATCCAGATCCAGCGGCGTCCGGTCAGATGCTGAGAGAAAACTAACTGTAAAATGTAGTTTTAGCCATTCTGGGCAGGCGACTATTTGTTACATTTGTAGTTGTATTAAGCATTCTTATCTACCTGATTGACTGCAAAAATATGCTTGCAACAGAAAATGCAGCCCCTTCTTATACTGTGCATTTTTGCACAAGGAAAAAGGGGCCGTTCATGAAAAATGAAATCGCCTGAAAATGATGATCCTTCCGCCGCACATGCCGTGCGTACCGCCCTTTTTCCGACTAGACTTCCCCGGTCTAATTTTGGTGCGAAAAGTGATACTTGTTCAGATAGAAATCGTGAATGAGTATATCCCGAAACTGATATACTTCAGAATATTAGTGTCGTCGCGTCGAGGGATATCCCCGTCGTCTTGACTGCTGTACATAGTTTTCAGGACTGAGAGATTCCATGGGTTTATTCAGCATGACCTCTATCGGGTAGCCGCACAGTTGAATGATCGCCGAGGTATCACAACAGGAATTTGCTTTTCTACTACCTTTGTAATATCGCGGAAACAATGCATACAACCGCTGGTGCACATATTCCACACAAGATGTTCTATTGTTATACAAATTCCTTTAACTTTGACAGCTTTATGCATATTTCCCGCATATTACAAGGTAGAAAAGCGGGACTGTTGTGACACTCAGGCGACTACGACCCGTATCATGTACATGTAATATAGACGTCTAACCCTTTTCTTTTCATCATCAATGGCGTTTTGGTTCAATGTCCATATATATAGGGCCCTTGCAAGAGCTAAATTATGTTGGACTTTTTGTTGGCCCTCCAGATAACCAAGCTGAGAGGAATACAATACATGCACCTGGTTCACCTGAAACATTTCATTATTTCATGCAGGTGATTCCTTTGTTTCTATGAATGCTTGGGTGTTCTGGAGGCAGGATAACATGGATAACTATTGACATGCCGTGCAAGCGCCCTATAGTTACGAAGCGGTCAGAGACAGTTATTTAAAACCTATGAATATCATCACACCGTATTTTTTCCAGAAAGTGTCTCTGGACACGTTCGGCGAAAAATAATAGAAACACCCCGGCCTCAGGTGGTAAAATGAAAGAACTAAACAATAGTGAAGAACTCAATCTAAAAGCGTAATTGTGAACACAGATTGCCATTTATTGTTCAGCTATCTGTCGATCGATTCAGGCAAAGTCGTGATTGCAAATTGCTTCTTTAATATTTTAAATAGGAAAATCGAAAAAACATTTTGCTCGGCTCCTTCATTGTAGAAATAAACAACGATGAAAGAACAGGTCTCAATAAAAAAAGCTTATTGTGATTGTCGATTACATCTGCTGAGTTAGATAATACATGTTATCGACAATGACATTCGGCAAGGATAGTGATTCAAAGTCATGGAAATTCTTCAGGTGACTCAAGACAAAAGCTTATTGTGATTATCGGATTACGTCTGCTATAGTTAGCTATCCTGTATATCGTCAACGAATCAGCCAAGATAGTGATTCAAAGTCATGGAAATCTTCAGTGACTCAATACAAAACCTTATTGTGATTGTGGATACCATCTTCAATATAAATGTTACGACAACGAACCGCCAGATAGTGATTAAAGAGACATGAGGAGATTTCAGAGAGAAAGAAGCGCCCCAATTTTTCTCGAACCTAGGTGTTTTCATATTTGGAATGCTTACCAATGGATTAGATCAGCTGAAGTAATTAAGCCGAATACGATGTCTTATGTAATAAGATGATGATTTAGTAGTTTCTGTCGTGCCGACAGAAAGTCAAAGCATGGTTTCTTAGGGGAACGATTACGATAGCAGGCAAGTTCAAACAAGTTATGAGGTTTCTTTTGCACATGTTTGTCAAATAAACCTTCCAAATATTCTCGGTAGGTGATGGTCTACAACCGATAACAGTGAAATTGGAGAGAAATTTCATATCCTAAAAAATATCTCCTGTCACTTTAAAGTCACGGAAATCTTCAAAAAGACAATTTAAAAATGTTGCTTTAAACTTTAAAATGGTAACAATCGAACAATTGTTAACCGTAATTTACCAGATCAATGAATACTGATTAAAATAATTGAGGAGAAGGTTATGAAAAGAAAAGGGAGATTTCTGCCTTGTTTTATTTAGGCCAAAAAAAAAAAATTGTTGTCTCAAAGCTGACGCGGCCGTTTAAATTTCGCCGAAATTTGAAAAAAGTATAGCGGAACTTTTTTTGATTTTTTTTTTCCAAAAAAAAAAAAAAGTCCATGAACCTCCAAAATTTTGTTGACAACTGGATTGTGAAAATGCACGTTCACGCAAAATTGCGGGACTCTCGGCGGTGGGGGGAACTGATCGTTTTTAGGCTCGCCGCTAGGTCGGAGTCTTAACAGGCTCACCAGACCAAGGGGTGAAAAGCATTCAAAACCAGTCGTACGTGCTGGGCGCTGACATTTGAATATTGCACGGATTAATTATCAGTTTGGGTGCTTGATATACACACATAATGTCAAATTCGCTAAAAACACATCCGCCAATATCGTGTTGGATGTTGGGGTGCTATTGGGTGGTTAATTTTTGTCCTACCCATGGCCACACAACGAATGAATGAACAAATCAGTCGTCTGATTTAAATAAACCGCCTCATGAATACATCTTTTCACCTCATCGCGCATTGATATGAGAAAAAGAGTATCTGAGCACAATGATCCAGGTACACTATTATTACACATGGACACCTCTAACACATACATAAAATTGTATCCACTACCGATTAGTGTATGATGCAAAGCGGACCCCCACAGTATGTGGAAGAGCGGAGGCAGCCATTGCTTTCTATTGTTGGCACTCTAGGTTTTCTTTGTCGGCAAAACATGCGAGATGATGAATTCTAAGATGACGTAACGTTTTGCATCTCTATCGATATAGAACCTCTTGCCACCGACTTATCAAAACACCATGATTTTAATAACCGTGTGTTTCTCATCTTTTATCTATTACGTATAGAGGCAGTGGATTAATCCCGGACCATATACGGCCGGATATTAGTGTCGTCGAGGGATAACCCATCGTCTTGAACTGCTGGACTGCCAGTTTCCAATCATGGGTTATATTCCTGTGGATTTTAGAAACATTGTAGGCTGTCATTTTGAACGTCCGCTGTGAGGACCTACATATAATCGTTGAGCCGCACGTTCTCATAAGTCGTCACATCTGTTCTTTTCTGGGACGTGGACTGTAAAATTCATTGAAGGGCTACTTTCAGAAAAAAACTGCCCCCCCCCCCATAGAGGGCGCCTGAATTCCAGTCTTTTTGTCACTTTTGACAAGCGGAATTCCAGAATTTAAGGTCTAATAATGGGGTGGGAATTCCAGCCATTTTAGGTGTTAGAGGGTGACGGAATCCCAGTGTTTTTACGATTTTCAGAGGGAAATTCCTGTGGGAAAAATCAATATTTTCAAACCCTATATTTACCCCTAACAATAATCCCCTGGGAATTCCATGTTTTTTTACATTGGGAGTCTAGGAATTCTGGAATTTACGGAAGGTAGTGCCTGGAATTCCGGGTAATTTACGGAAGGTAGCGTCTGGAATGCCAGATAACTCAGGAAGGATAGCCAGGAATTCCAGATATTTTGTGAACAAAAATGTTTGGCCCTCTAGAGGGGGGAGGGGCATTTTTTCCTGGGAATAAGCCCCAATGTCTCATTATTGCATTGTAATTGTGTCTTGGAACATTCAACATTCTTGGCCCGATCAATCTGATTTAAAATCATATTTTAAAACAGTGTTTTTATCCCGGAGTAATATAATACAGTGTCGTGTGACTGAGTGTCCTACCACCCCATCTATCTATAAAGAATCCACGGAATATACACGAAATTTCGCACATTCCAAAACCTCACTGGCAGCCATAGCGGGGAGCAACTCCGGCTTGAATTCACCCAAATGTGCAGATTAAGTGTAGCTTTTGAAATTTACTTAAATCAAGCGTGGTACAGACGTACAAAAGATTTGGGTAGGATTTGGGTTGGATGCCCCCAGTAATGACGGATCAATTCTAACCTCATTTGGTGGTTCGGATTGTCTATATATAATTTAGCTGCTGCCTCATCCGCAAGAATGGGCAGCGCATAATCTCAAAAAAATGGCCTATATTTTAATTTGCAAAGGCCAACAGTCAAACTGGTAATTAAACATTTTTTTTTTCATAACATAGAGTCAGTACTTCTACTGATATTCACCACAATACTCATAAACAACTTGCCCGATTCGTTATTGGAGATAGAGGGCCGTAAACTACCCGAATATCTAAAAATGCAAATTGTAATTTGCAAAGGCCACAGCCAAAAACGAGTAATCAACATCATTTTTTTCATTCATAAATATGATCGTACATCTACTGATATCACCAAAAAATTATAAAACAATTTTGCCCGATTCGTTATGGAGATAGAGGGCGCTAAACTACCCGTAATCTCTAAAAAAATGGCAAATGTTAATGTAAAGGCCATAGGCCCAAAAAACTGAGTAAATTCCAACAGAAGGCGGGGTGGGTCATAAAAGGATCACGACGATCGACGGTGATAGCACCAAAAACAAAGGAG
The DNA here is from genome assembly GCA_023653785.1 of Ophioderma brevispina. Lineage (NCBI taxonomy): Eukaryota > Metazoa > Echinodermata > Ophiuroidea > Amphilepidida > Ophiodermatidae > Ophioderma > Ophioderma brevispina. Next base: position 28,599 of record JAMKCH010036331.1, read on the forward strand.
AAACAAGCGTTGCTCGTTATGTGGAGAGGGCGCCTTAAAACTACCCATAAATCTCTAAAACATTTGACATTTTTTAGGTCACGGGTAGTTTGAGCGCCCTCTATCTCCATAACGAATCGGCAAAATGGTTTATAATTTTTGCATCAAAGTAGATAGTATCTTAAATATTTATGAAAGAGAAAAAAAATTATTCGTTGAATTACTCAGTCTTTGGCTCTGGCCTTTTGAGGGACAAATTAAATAGCCATTTTTTAGAGATACGGGGTTAGTTAGCTTGCCCTCATCTCTAGAAACGAATCACGCCACCCCCGCCCCCCACAAATTGTTAATAATTTTTGGTAGGTAATTGTGATTGGCTAGGTAATCATATTTTGAAGAAAAAATATGTTGAATTACTCAGTTTTTGGCTATGGCCTTAGCAAATTAATTAAAAATAGCCATTTTTGATAGAGTAAGGGTAGTTTAGCGCCTCTATCTCAATAACAGATTCGGGCAAAATTGTTTTAATCTTTTGGTGGTTTATTAGTAGATGTACTGACAATTATGAAGAAAAAAAATATATTGAATTACTCAGTTTTCGCTTTGGCCTTTGCAATATTATAAATAGCCATTTTTTAGAGATTACGCGGTAGTTTAGCGCCTTCTATCTCTAACGAATCGCGGCACATTGTTATAATTTTTTGGGTGATACACTAGTAGTACTGATCATATTTATGAAAGAAACAAACAATCATGTTGAATTAATCAGTTTTTGGCTATGCCTGTGAAAATTAACATTTGCCATTTTTGAGATTACGGGTAGTTAGCGCCCTCTATCCTCTATAAAACGAATCGGGCAAAATGTTTATAATTTTTTGGTGGTTATCTAGTAGATTGTAATGATCATATTCATGAGAAAAAAAAAAAATAGTGAAAGTCACTCAGTTTTTGGCTATGGGCCTTTGCAAATTAAAATTAGCCAGTTTTAGGCATTACGGGTAGTTTAGCGCCTCATCTTCCATAACGAATCGGCAAAACTTGTTTATTAATTTTTGGTGAATATTAGTAGATAGTACGTATCATATTGTTGAGGAAAAACATTCTGTGAATTACTCAGTTTTTAGCTATGGGGGGCCTTTGCAATTTAAAATTTTGCCATTTTTTAGAGATTAGGTGTAGTTAGCGCCCCTATATTCTCCATACAATCGGGCAAAATTGTTTATAATTGTTTTTGGTGATATCAGTAGAGATAGTATGATCATATTTCATGAAGAGAAAAAAAAATTATGTTCGAATTACTCAGTTTTTGGCATGGCCTTGCCAATTTTTAAAATTTTGCCACTTTTTACAGATTAGGCGTAGCGTTAGCGCCCTCTAATCATACATAACGAAATTTCGGGCAAAATTGTTTTATAGTTTTTTGGTGATATGAGTAAATTAGTTACGGATCATATTTTATGAAGAAAAAAAATATGTTGAATTACTCAGTTTTTGGCTATGGCCTGTACAAAAATAAAAGTAGCCATAATCGAAGCTGGCAAAATTGTTGATATTTTTGCTGATTAGTAAGACAGTTCTAATATATTTTATGAAGAAAAAAGTAAATGTTGAATTACTCAGTGTGTGGCTGTGGCCTTGGCAAATGTTTACTATTGACATTTAGTAGCATTAGGACCTTTGTTCTCTAATGTCGAGATTGTCAAAGGGGCATGATGTCTTCAGTGTGCAATTTGAATTAAATGTCGAATATACGAATGTGAACGTGCGAAATATGAATATTGGGCTAGGATAACCGTGCTTTTTTTATTGTGTGGGCCCAAAAATTTAGATACCATACAAGGTTGCAGAAGTCTGGTGCTTCGATTGACGCTCTACCTTAAAAAACTTAGGACCGGGGGGGGGGGGCCTGTCGAACCTCAAATTTTGTTTTCGCGCTAGACCATGAGGCCAAAGCGAAAAAGATGATCGGATAAGAACCAAGGTGGCGCACCCTGGAAACTACATATTTTCCGAAATAATTTTCCTAAAACCTAAGAGAAGTCAGTCTACGAGTGTTCTCACTTCTAGTTATGTGCACATTCTCGGAGAATTGGAATTAATGTCATTTCAATTTATGCCCTCAATATCAGTGACTACGGGATGTACACCATGATTCATTGACGCCAGCAAATAATGGGGTTGTTGTTTTTCATAAGTAAATCCGCTCGGTTGTCGAAGACCAACAAACTTCAACAGATTCATTTTTCATCTGGAACTGCACGCCATTGTTATTATCCCATGCAACTGAAAAGATTGCAGGTGACTATACCCTCACCCCGATTTAGATTAAAGATATTTTTCATGACGTGAAACACCAAATTAACCCGTCCTCTTTTCACGAAATATAAATTAGAGGGTCTATAGACGTATTCAATAGCCAGCCATGCTTCGGTGACAAGATAGACGCATTCAAGTACTACAATAAATTTCACCTGTCAATGATAACTGTGCAATCAAGGGGGGGAAGCCAATCCCAAAAACAGTCGTCCGTGTGGGCGCTGACATTTTGGAATATTGCAGGAAATCAAGTATGTACGGGTGGGGGCTTGTTTTGAAACAACAGAAGGGGTTGAAAGGACGATGACAAAAAAATAGGCAAAATTATAAGTTGCGGATGGGGCGTGAGAGTTGGGTGGTTAAAATTTTGGAATACCAGGCGCCACAAAAACGACCTGAAAGGACCGTCAGTGTACCTTGATTTAACATAACCGCCTCAATGAATATAGTCTTTTAAACACTAAAGCGCGCATGCAGTATGAGAAAAAAGAGTATCGGAGCACAATGATCCAGGTAAACTATTATTACACCTGGCCACCACTAACACATACATCAATTTGTATCACTACCGATTGTGTATATGCAAAGCGGCAACACAGTATGTGGAAGAAGCGGAGGCAGCCATTGCTTTCTACTGTTGGTACGAGATGGGTTCATTTCGGAAACAAAGGCACGACGACGAGTGAATTTAGAAAGATGACGTAACCGTTTTGCAAGATATATCTATATGCCTCTTTGGTGCAATCAGCTCTAAACATGGATCGATTGACGTCGTAATGTATTGTCAGTCCGGAAGTATGCATCTTTTGTCCACCAACTGTTGGTGGCTGACGTCATCATTGAATACGGGCTATTGTTACTTTCTTTAACCTATATTTCAATCCCTTATTCGAAAGGGAAACGAAGGTGAAACACCACGCTATCAGAAAAAAAAATGTTTGCAAAACTTTGACTAACATCTTTGTTGCAGAACCTAAACCGTAACTTGTCGCGGAACCAATTTCTAGGAATTTATTGCTATTCATAGCAGAAATCGGAAAATATTCACGGCAGGGGTGACCCGGGCCGCACAAAACTTTTAAAAACCTTGATAGAAAAGAGGTCCTTATTAAAGGATTAAGTTATGGGTGTTGGTTATGCCCCAAGATGTAGGTCATAGCTTGCCAATCAAAAATCTTCTTTGATGACTTTTTGTTTATCTTCGTTTTCTTTTCCCATAATGATGAAATTACGGTCAAAGTTATTAAACTCCCACAGAAGTTTGAGTTTTATTTTCTTCGTGGACGAGGCTCAAGGTCAATCTAAACCGGGCGGTGAAAAGAATCCTCAAAAGCTTTTAACGTCATGGACAATAACAAGGTTTTGCTACCAGAAAAATCTGAAGTCCGTGTCCTATTCATCCTATCCAAATAAACGGGCTGATTTACTCATCAATATAGCTATCAAGGTATGTGCGGGAAGTAATGAACATGGGTGATAATATATTGGTACAAGGATATTATTTAGGGGGGGAAAGGAGATACATACCTAGAAGTTGAGAACCACGCGTAGAACTGATTTTATGTACATGTAAGGGGTGCGTCACCTTTGGAAAAACCCATGAGATCTTGCCCGCTACACCTACGCGGGTTGCTCTTCGCGTGGCGATTTTGCGCCGATTTTGACTGGTCGGTAAGACCCGCCAGTAAAAGCAAATCCGTGTAACTGACTGGCTGACTGACTCCAGTTGCCGTTATGAAATGTTGTTGCCAATGCCGACATTTACGTCTTGGACCAATTTCAAAGTTCTTACATTATAGTCGATCTGGCGTATAATTGTGTCCGTTGGGCGTCATTATGGGTGAATTATTTTGCAACACTGTCAACCCAACCCAACCGACCTCGTGATATGCCTAAGTTCCTTGAACAACAGTGACAAAGATGGCCATTGTATTGTAGCAAAGTCCGAAAAAGGAAACGCGCTGTTTGCGAAACAATCGGGAAAAAAAACTTGAATGAAACATGCGACGGTAGTAGCATGGAAAATGACCGCAGGCGCGTAACGAAGCAACGAAAATGGAATGGAAATAAACAGCTTTTTCAAGACAATTCTAGTTGGACGTCGAAGGTGATTTGAGAGCAGTGATTTAGCATTTGAACCAAAAATCCACTGTGGATATCATACATGGTCACGTAGGAGCCAGACAAGCCGTTATAATGATGAAATATTCCAGGTCAGCGAATTTTCATCGTGTGTACTGGCCTTGGTTCAACCTGACAGTGCGTGGTGTAAAATAAGCTTATTCATGTAATGGTCCGTGACGGAATTGCTAACATAAAAACAACAGTAGTTTTTCCAATACCAGCAGTTGTCACCGTGCAGGGTACAATCATGACAGTACTGGGTCAACACAAGTGTGCTAAATGCACATGATAAAAGGTTAGTCTATTTTGGTTTCTTCATGTTCTTTTTATCAGATGCAGTTGTTGTTGTTGACACATGGTCATCCCGTATACCGAACAACCTTGGACGCCTTACAATTACATAGACATGATTTCACACATACAGAAAAATTCCAAGTTAGGATAGTGTTTTTGATTGATTAAATTGATCAATTATAGGGTTATTTGCTCATTAAAGGAGCATTAATTTGCTAATTAAAAGGGCACTCTAAGATCAATTCATTGACCAAATAAAGGGGCATTCCTTAATTTACCAAAAAAGAGAGGCATTCTGGCCAGTTAAAGGCTATATAGACCTGTTCCTCTGATCAGCTGCTAGGTGACCACTTAACGGTCTGTTATGGCAATTATTTTGTGTTGAGAGTGGTGTCCAACAGTCCACAGTAGCTCAAGTGCATTTTCTAGCAGGACAGACTGGCTTCGAACTAATATAATAAAATTCAAATGTGATGTCTTCTCTGATTAATGGATTAAAGGGGAATTATTTGATTTACCAATTAAAAGGCAATTTGCTAATTCCAAAGGATTCCCTTCTTTTCCAACACTTTTAAAGCGGCTCAATTCTTAACCAATTAAAGGGCAATTCTTAACGTACCAATTAAAGAAGTATTCTTTGATTGACTAGTTAAGAGGGGTTGTTACGATTTAGTGTATGTTTCTCTACTTGATATGAGAGCCTGGCTTTGCACATACCCCCATCAAGTACGTGGGAAACCAAACTTGCGGTTTTGATGGTAGACGCCATAATGCATGTTGCAACGCCCTATTCACATACTGGATAAAGTGGTTAACCATTTTAAAACGGCGGTTTTTGGTTTATTATTTTGGGATGACATCATGGATTTGAGGCTCAAATTTCAGGACGACATGAGAAAAATTACGGCCTTTATCTGATATCAAAAATCGATACTACGTCCGGGTAAATCAAGTGGTTCCCAAAGACGATCGGAACACGTACCGTTAAAGGCTATATAGACCTATTCTATGATCAGTTTTCTAGGCGACCACTCAACTGTGTTGAGGGTGGTGTCCAACATTCCAATTATTCTAAATTAAAAAAAGAAAAAACCTAAAAAATTAAAAATAATAACTATAATAAAAGTATTATGAAAGTTGTGGTGCACATACCACCGTGCGATTAGCGCGTACCGCCCAAAATGCACAATACGCAAATATATTGGGCATCGGTCATGCGGACTCCGTCAAGAAAATACTCTGTTTGTTAGTTTTGAAGCCAATTTAAAAAATATTGGTCAAGTCAAAGATTTTTAGTTTCCATAATAATAATATTGGATGGTTTTTTCGGCGATTACAGAAAATATCGCCTCGTTTATGTTATCAACCCCTCAGCCATCCCAAGTCAGATAATTACTGTGATGTCGTCATGGATTAGTGGATAAAAGGGGCATTCTTGATTTCCTTCAATTGGGGGTCAATCTTTCGGTCAATTTGAAATAAAGGCTCAAATATCGAACTAACGAAGTCATCTTTTTGGATCACAAAATGTAACTGCAATTAATGAAATGCTTGTGTTTGCACATACCAACCTCCCCTCATCACCAAAACGGAATTTCAAAATCCGCATAATAACCTTTAGGATCATTTTCCACTTGTAAAGTGTGAATGCGTTTACCAATTTTGATATTTAAACAAAAATCGGCCAAAGCAGTTATGAGTTAATTAGTGCAGACGTACCAGGGGCCAAACAACAACTGGAGCACGAAACGGAAAGTCATAATTCCAACTAAACATTTCATCGTGGACGGTGATAAACAGTTATGATACAAACTCTAGGCGGAAAATTGAAGGTATTTTGTCTAAAACAATCATAAAAATACAGGATCTCCTAAAAACTACAAGTTTGACCCTAATTTGCCCTAATTTGCAGCCCGAATAACAAATTTAATGTTTATTGCAGGATTTGTGGTTGTCTTAAGACCTTTCACATGTGGTATTGTTACGGTCAACACGACCAGAGGCCAAAACCACCTCTAAACTCGGATTCATACGACTGAATAAAACTAAGCAATACATTGTGTTTAAAAAAAAAAAACGTGACCTTACTACTGTTAAAACTAAAGTATTTATTTTGATGTGCCATAACTTCAAAGCATGGCAAATGAATCGATTAAGTATCAATAATCAATGATTATATATAATAAAAAGTGGTTGTTAATTCATAATCTATAGACTACTACCTGGTGGTGGGCGTGACCGGCCTGAGGCATGATTACTATAAAGACGCAGACCTTACAGTCCTGGCGAATATTCCAGCGATAAAACGGCAATTGCCATAGTGGGATCGTGTCCACGGCCGACTTGTCCTTACTGAAAAAAACCAGCTCCTAATGACCCCGAAGCTCGGAGGTCGACTAAATATAAAGTCGAAAAGTGCTGTAGGGTTATCCTTGAGCGAACTCAGAGCCACGAATACAAACCAAAGACGGCTACACAAATCGGAGTCTATCGGCGCAACTATTGGATCTGAGACAACTATGGCAAGTCCACTACGGAGGACTTTGTATCTCACTATGCAGAGATGACTCTCATCAACTTGGAGCAAGATGTTATGAAACACTTGCCCGCATCTTCTCTCTCAATTGCTTATATGAGCTTCTCAAACACCACCCAGGAAGGATCTAGTACTATGAAACAGACATTGCATCATGAGTCTTGAGCTTTCTAGAAACATCTCATCGTTGCCATGCTTTCCGTATGGATATAGCACTTTCTCCTGCCCTGTATATGCAGTAGGGCGCCATTTAAGTTCAGTGATAGTCAGTGATGACATTTCTAGTACAATCACTTCAGTTGAGCAATCTTCTAGAATTTTCCCAACATTCCAAATATTCACACACCGAGATGCAAACCAAACCAGGAATATTATTAGTATGTTACTTAGATTAATTTATAACATTTAGGTGCTAATTTATAACTTAATCTCACTCAAAAAGTGAACTAATCATGCTATTCCATTGGCCCCCGTATAACGGTTATAAATTCGCTTGTCCAAAAATTCCTTCGGAAAGTGGTTTCTTAGTGTGGGGTCCCATGGAACCTCCCTTGGCACTAACGGGAGTGAAAACCCTTTGCCGTCACTTAAAAAAAAAAAAAAAGTGTTTGTGTACAATGTTACTTGGAGCACTTGTTACTAATGAATAGGCTCACTGATCTAATATGCAAATCGACCGAATAACACAAAAGATGCATGCCTACTTTATGAAATATAAAATCGGCTCCATAACAAATATCCAAATGGCTATGGAATTCTTGTTTCCAAAAGGTCTCCAGTACAAGTGCTTTTATGATACCGAATATAAACGTTACTAATATTGACTAAAACAATGTCTTTACCTGATGTGCATGAAGTTGGTTATGGACTATACACTTCTAGTGCATCAGTGTATTGTTGATTATCCATTGTTGTCAGTGCATTATATCCTACGAAACAGTCTCCAGTAAGGTTATCCTAGGCAGAGAGCACAAATTATATAACCTGAAGCCAAACAAAAGATTCTAGATAAACGTGCACGCGAAACAAAAGAATCTTGATAATTTGTGCACTCTGTCTTCTAGTGACAGTCAGACAAACCTCTAGAAAACGGAGAATGATTCGGAAAATACAATACTTTCTGAAACAAAATGTATAATCATATACAACAGATTTACCAACCATGTCATCAAGCATAGTTAAGGGGGGTTGACAAAGTTATCATAATGTGTGAAATGGCGCGCTTGAGTGGCTTTTCAATTCCCCCAGTTTCACCGGACCTTCTCTAGAAGAATTATTTTTTGAATTCAAATGAAAAATATGAGTGAGTAAGTGAGTTTTCTGATCAAATTGAAAGCCGAACTTTTACAATTGGAATTGAAATCTGGACCATCCACTTGAAAAACAGATTTCTTAAAAAAATTTTAACCCAAAAATCCATTCTATCAACCTGAAAAAAGGGTATTCTCTATGAAAACGTTGATTTTCAAAAATCTTAAGTTTATTAGTCGATATTTTTTTTCGAAAAACCTTTATTCATTTGATTAAAACCGAGTTTAACGATTGAGTCAATGATGTGACTGTTGAAACCATGGTTCTCAAGAATGATTTCAATAA
>JAMKCH010036332.1:0-56636 GCA_023653785.1 Ophioderma brevispina
CGCGGAAGGGCGGAGCGCTGAACAAACGATGTTACTGGAGGGGGAAAGCTTTGAAAAATTTGAATGTTTTGGTTAAAAGTGTTAAAATTAATGGGGGGGGGGTTCAGGGTCCGAGGCCACCCCCCCCCCCCCCGCATCAAAATTAGTGGGTTCCAGCCCCTTTCCCTAACCAATCAACAAGAAAAAACAAAACAGGCAAAAGTCCATTTTAGCCTAATTTTTTGTGAGTTCGTCTTATCGTTTCCAACACAGTGCATCTCAATATGATCCAGCCATAGAGATGTGGTAGTCTTACAGGCTACAGCACGTCTGGCTGCTTCACTTTCCTCAAGGTTCTTGTCTGTGCATTGTGCGCCAGGGCAGACCAAGACCATGTTCTATGCTGTTAGTGTCTGTTCTGCTTCCGGGTAGCCCCACTTCTGCAAGTGAAACTCAGATAGGCCAATTTTTGTGGGTAGTCTAATGATGCGAAAGTAATTGGCTGCCCCCTGCATTCCTAAAAAGCAGAACAAAACAGAGACTCGTCTCCGCAGTAACTCTCTCCCGTGGCTGGTTCCCGGAATTTGTACCCCATCCTATTTATATAGCGAAAATTTATTTTCACTTCCCATTTTTTTTTTGATCGTACGAACGACGCCAAAAAAAAAAAAATCCAAGTGAACAAAAGAAATTCCAACGAGAAAAAAAAATCTGTCGGAAAAACTTCTAAAAAAAATAACGAAAAAAACATAAATTCTAAAAAAAATTCTAAAAAAAAATTCTAAAAAAAATAAAATTCTACTGGTATGGCTAAAAAAAAATTCTAAAAAAAAATTCTAAAAAAAAATCGAAAAAACATCCAAAGTTAAAAAAAAAATCACATTTAATTTTTTTTTTTAATTTCACATTTTTTTAATTTTTTTTTCATTTTTATTTATTTTTTTTGGCGTCGATGGTACACCGGATCAAACGATGACTGACTAAACGCAGTTGAAATGTTGATAGAAATAAAGAAGAAAGAGAACGCATCAAAAACAGACCAAGACGGCTGACGGCCGTCTTGTAAGAAAAGCAGAGAACGCTGAAAAACGAACACAGCCGATTTGCAATCGGCTGTGTAAAGAAAGAAACCATCAAACAAAAACAAAACGGCTGACGGCCGTCTTGTAAAGAATAAATCGAGAGAAAGGCAAATAATCATTCGGCTGCACCGCAGATATCAAGACGAAACCGCATAAGCAAATACTAATGCCCCGGTTTTTCACGGGCATAGTAATACATTGTTTGTATTATGTGCTTTTTAAGACAGATGACACAATATGAGCAGGTCACTGTCCAGACCAAGTCTTCTGGTCCCCCGATATCGTTCGACAGTGGTATCGCTACATCTATAGTATCTTTCTACCTCGTATGCATATACCAAAGACCACCTCACGGTGCAGTTCGATATTCCGACGGTCATTGCTCGAAGGTTTTTTCTCCGAACGGTCCATTACTGCCGCAGCACTAACAAGCTTTATCTGTCTTCTATAGGCTGAGATATAGACAATTGGTCTATGTTTAGCATTTTTTGGCAAAAATTGACAATTTTGACCCCCTAATGACTTTGATCCCGGTTTAAAAAAACCTCGTGTACAAACTAAAAATGATTGTTCCAATGCAAAAAAAAATTCTACTAGGCTTAGTTCTGGAGAAAAATTCTGAAATTATTACCCTTAAAACCGAAATGACCTTAAATGACCTCCCCATTTGACCTCCAAAATAAAAATACCTTGCATTCACCAGGTAACATAAATGCGTATCGACAAGTTAAGTCACTGTACTATGTTCGAGTTTTGAGATAAAAAATTTGAATATTTTGCGAAATTTTGGTTGTTTGACCGGAGTGACCCCTTAATGACCTTCGATCCTGAGAACTATAGACAACCCGAAAGACCTGCCTGGTTAGCAATACATGTCTCTAATGACGTCACTATGTTACGTAATTTGAAAGGGACAGCGATTTTTTTTTTTGAATATTTTTCAAAATTTTGCTTTCAACCGGGGAAATGACCCCCTAATGACCTCGACCCTGATCCCTGAACACCCGATATGAAGCATAGTGTCAGTGGTTTCCTCTGAACCAGTTTAGTTGATGTCGGCATTACATAATCTGTAGAAGAAGATATTTGAACATTAAATTAAATATTTGACGCCTGTGGCCAGGTCAACGGTCAGGACAGGGGTCAATGTCATAGACACAAATGGGCGGAGCAGCCGGGTCATTGGACGTAAGTCTGATCAGAATACGTCAAACTACGGTCGGTGTACCATCGACGCCAAGAAAAAAAAAAAGAAAAAGGTAAAAAAACAAGGAAAACGGAAAGAAAAGGGGCGAGGGGGGGAAAAGGGGGGGAAAAGGGGGGGAGAGGGGGAGGGGGGGGGGAGAGGGGGGGAAAAGGGGTTTGTATTTTTTTGAATTTATTTTTTTTTGAATTTTTCTTAAATTTTTTTTTTTAGGAATTTAATTTTTTTTTGGATTTATTTTTTTTTTTTAAAGATTTTTTTTTAGAATTTTTTTTTTAGAAGTTTTTTTTTTTTAAATTTTGTTTGTCAATATGGTTTTTTTTTTTTGGCGTATTGCGTACGTGGCTGTGTGAAAAAAAAATGGATGTGAGGGAAAATAAAATTTTCGCTATTATAAATGGCTGGGGGATACAAATCGGAAGGAAACACAGCCACGGAGGAGACGAGCGTTTCGCTGTTTTGCATGCTGTAGCCATGGCACTGGCCGTGCATGGGGCATGCTATACTGAAGCTATGCCGTATGCTGGAATTAGGCTACTGCATGTGATAACTAAAATCGTGCAGATTCGTATACAGATTAGGAATGCTCACACAAAACTGTGATCATTTTGCTGTTTGTTGGGGATTGGGCGATGAAATGGTAGCGGCAGTATCTTATGTGAAGCCTCTTTGACGTCACAATTTGAAACCCTAGCTTACTGAACAAAAAGCTTCGGGACGTCAATAGTCTGTGTTTGATGAAACGAGTGGTTCCTAAGATTACCACCCGCTCAAGGCCTTACCTTTTACCCCCCCCCCCCCCCAACTTCTAACCATTTTCTTTTCCCCAAAAAGAAAGAAAAATTCCTTTTTCTAGACGGGTATTAATTACAAACTGTTATTGTTAATCCTACTCCTGTTATACCCCGTTGAATTAGTACCGTGATGTCCAGGGAACGGGTGGTATCCGTGGTAATGTATGACAGGAGCAGTGGCAGGGAAGGGCGAGTGCTCCCCAGCCCAGAACACCCTTGCCCAATGCCCCCTCCCGTCAGCTCCAATAATACTGACCGTCGTACAGTGTCTATGGGAAAAGGCCCCCAATTTCCCACGTCAGAAAATGCATCTGCGCCCCTATATAATATATATTTCTATGGCTTTATTAATGTCATCGATAAATACAGGTCAGATTCTCTTAAGACTATACAGCTGTCAAATTGTTTGTTTTGTATGGTCTGTCCATCTGACCTTTCGTTTATTTGATTAGTTACGTTTGATTGTTTCAATTCTGTTTTAGTTTTTTAAATGTTTTATTAGCCCAATATGGTTTTTTTGTCCCGTACTTTATAGGTAATTAGAAATTTTTCGTCTATCATTAATTAACTTGTAAAACAATAAGTAATTTTATCAGGGTGCTATATTTCACACGCCTTGCGTTCTATGGGTCCTCACTCATTGAATTTAATGTCTATTTTCATATAATTACTATATTTTGTTATAGCATTGTTGTGTTGTTGAGATGGAAATAAAATATGAATGATGAATGTAAGTTCATGCCTTTCGGTCCATTAGCGAAAAAAGGAGGTACCAATAGGGGGTTCCGTCAAAGTCGGAAGGTGTGTGTGTGTGTGGGGGGGGGGGGTGGGTGGTGCCGCCTGCTTAACCTATGTGTAAAAATGGCCGAATGGTACTTAGTTTAATTATGATGCTACGAAAGCAAATACTGACCAATATTTGTATATCATCTTATTTTTTAGGAGTATTGTAATACTTTCATTATATAAACTGCACAGTTAATGACGTCACTAGGACGTCAATTAAAACGTTATATGTTTGTACTTAATTGAGAGAAAGGAAATGTGTAGCTACACAGTGAATACAAACAAGATGATGTTCTCCCCTTATTTTACAAAAACATCGGGGGTGGGTTGTTTTGTTAAACCCCCCCCCCACCCCCGGACGGTCGAATTTAGTAGGAAAAACCGTTGGGTGGACGGAGTCGTAACTATACACAAGAAAGGTTTCTTATAAGATTTATTTCCCGATAGGCATAGGACAATTAGTATAACTTACTCTATCAATATCGCCGGGATTTTGTTGAAAATCTCTATTGCTGCATGATGCAGCCATCTTCCTAGATCTGGGTTGATTAACAACCTGCCATATAAACCCCATTATAACATATACATATTAGAAATCAGAGTACTATGAGAAGGTTTGCGTCTAGATATTGTCAGATATATATCTGGGGATCAATTAATTTAATTAAGTTGCTTGAGGATGTTACATTGACCAAATGGAGGTGATACATATTAATTAGCTCAAATTATTCCCATGTCCCGTTGGTGAATTTGAAATAAAGTGCTATATTTGATTTGTTTTTCGGGAAAATTAAAGGAATGGCACCAGCCTTGAATTCTGTGGTTCCCTTATATTAAAAAGAAAGAAAGGGGGACGGTATGGTATAACAATTGGCTTCTTACACCACCTGGTTTATTGATCCAGTGTATGATACTTGTGCAGTTGCACCATCAGAGCACGGCGCCCCGGACCGACACTACCTCGCCACTTATACATCAGTTTCTTTTTTGCAGTGAGTTAGGGGACAATGGACGTCACGGGTGGCCAAACAAAGCCATTCACAAAAACGCTTTACTTTTCTGTGATGACCTTGGCTTAGGAAAATTTTCAGGATTAGGCCCCCGCTGGCCTTCGCGAGGGCGGAGCGCTGAACAAAGAGGTTGCTGGAGGGGGAAGGAAAGCTTTGGAATGTGAATGTTGTGGTTAAAAGTGTTAAAATTAATGGGGGGGGGGGGGTTCAGGGGTATCGAGCCACCCCCCCACCCACAGCAATCAAAATTTAGAGTGGGTGCCAAGCCCCGTTTCCTAAGCCCAATACCACAACCAAACAGCAAAATGATCCAATTAGTCTAATTTTGTGTGAGTTCGTCTTACCGTGTCAAAAACACAGTGCATCTCAAAGATGATCCAGCCATAGAGATGTGTAGGATTACAGGCTACAGCAGCGTATCGCTGCTTCACTTTCCTCAAGTTTCTTGTCTGTGCATTGTTGCTCCAGGGCAGACCAAGACAGGTTCTATTGCCTGTGGAGTGTTCCTTCTGCTTCCAGGTAGCCCCACTTCTGCAAGGAAACCAGATAGCCAATTTGGGGGGTATAGGGAAATGATGCGAAAGTAATGCATGCCAACACGGCATTCTAAAAGACTAGAACAAACAGAGACTCGTCTCGGCCAGTAACTCTCCTACCGTGGCTGGTTCCCGGCTTTTGTACCCCCACCCATTTATCTGCGAAAATTTATTTTCACGTCCATTTTTTTTATCGTACGAACGACGCCAAAAAAAAAAAAATCCAAAGGAAAAAAAAAAAAAATTCCAAACGAAGAAAAAAAAAATCGCGGAGGAAAAATTCTTAAAAAAATGACTAAAAAAAAATAAAATTTCTAAAAAAAACTTCTAAAAAAAAAATGTTCGAAAAAAAATACATAAAATTCTAAAAAAAAAATTTCTAAAAAAAAATTCTTAAAAAAAAATCAAAAAATTTGTGTTTTAAAATGGTTCAAAGTTAAAAAATAAATCAAAAATTTAATGTTTGGTTTTTTAAGGGTCATTTTTTTAATTTTTTTTTCATTTTATTTATTTTTTATTTGGCGTCGATGGTACACCGTATCAAACGATCGATGAACTGAACTAGACGCGTTGAAAAAATGGTTGATAGAAGAAAGAAAGGAAAGAAGAACGCATCAAAAACAGCACAAGACGGCTGACGGCACCAGTTCTTTAAGAAGGAAGCAGAAGAACGCTAGAAAAACAGAACACAGCGGATTTGCAATCGGCTGTGTAAAAGAAAACCCATCAAAAAAAAGAAAACAAGACGGCTGACGGCCCGTCTGTAAAGAAAAGAACAAGGAAATCGAGAGAAGAAAGACGAGGCAAAAAATATATCATGCGGCTGACCGCATGATATAAAGACTAAAAACAGCATAAGCAGAATACTATGCCCCGGTTCACGGGCATAGTCAATACATTGTTTGTATTATGTGCTTTAAGAGAAGATGACAAAATATGAGCAGGTCACTGCCCGACCAAGATCTTCTGGTCTGCCGGTATTGATCGCAGTGGGTATCATATCGCTACATCGATAGTAGCTTCCTACCTCGTTATGCATATATACCAAAGACCACCTCACGGGGACAGTTCGATATTCGAGTGTCATTGCTCCGAAAGGTTTTTTCTCCGAACGGTCATTACTCGAAACACACTGTTCTATGGAAGTCATAATTCGAGTAGTGTTTTGTTACGAGGGTCATTAGTCCGGAGTTCATTACTCCGAAGGTCATTTTCTCCGAAATAAAGATCATCTCCGAAGGTTTTATCTCTGATCGATTACTTCTCCGAAGGGTCATTGCCCGAAAGATTTTTATTCCGAAGGGTTTTTATTCGAAAATGAAATAAGGGTCCATTAATCCGAAAGTTATTTCATCCGAAAGGTGTTTACTCCGAAAGGTCATTATTCCCAAAGGTCGTTTTCCCGAATTTTCGGAATATCGACATTTCGAATATAAACCTTCGGAATTAACAACCTATTTTGTTTATTTTCATTAGGATATTTCTCCGAAAGGTTTCATTACTCCGAAAGTTCGTTTCTCGAATTTTCCCCGAAACCAGATTTATGTAAGGGTCAAAATGTTTGTTATCTGAAGAAAGTTTTTTTTTTCTCATTTACCCTGTGAAAATCCTAGGGATTAAATGATGTTTGGTTTTGGATATTACGCGCGAAAACGTGCCCTATTTTGGTCGACCACATATTTTAATTTTACATATGAAAATCACGTTTTTTAGGTCTCATATCAAAACGGCTGGGGGTTTGGGGTCGGTTGAGTGGACATTCTATCAAGATTTAAACGTTGTATACACTTTTAAAGCGACATATCCTTTAACTTTAAAATTAGGTTAAAAAATTCCGAAAAATACCTAAATGACCTTTAGGAGTGTTGTAAAAAAATCTATGAAATGAAAAAATACCGAAAGGTTTTATCCGAAAGGTCGATATCCGAAAATTCGGAGAAGAAAAGACCCTTTCGGAGTAATGACCTTCGGAGTAAATATCGTTTGAAATAAAAAACAGTAGGTTTGTACTCCGAAAGGTTTTTATTCGAAAAGGTCGGTATTCCGAAAATTCGGAGAAGAGAAAAAGACCTTGCGGAGTAATGACTTTCGGAGTAATGACCTTTCGGAGCTAAATATCTTTGAAAAATAAAAAAATAGGGTTTTACTACGGGAAAGGTTTTTTATTCGAAAGGTCGGGTATTCCGAAAATCGGGAAACGCCCTTTGCGGAGTAAGTAATTGTAGCGTAATGACCTTTCGGAGTAATAAAGTATCGTATACGAAAATAAAAAATTAGGTTTTTACTCCGAAAGATTTTATTCAAGAAAGGTCGATATTCCGATAATTCGGAGAAAGAAACGACCTTTCGGATCAGTAATGACCCCTTTCGGAGTAAATACCCTGTGAAATGTTAAAAAAATAGGTTTTTACGCCGAAAGGTCTTTTTCCGAAAGGTTCGATTAGTCCGAAAATTAGAGAAAAGACCTTCGGAGGAAGGACCTAATGAAATGAAAAAAAAAGTTTGTCTCGAAAGGTTTTATTCCGAAAGGTCGATATTCCGAAAATTCGAGAAGAAAGAAAGAAAACGAAAAGAAAACGACCTTTCGGACTAATGAACCTTTAGGAGTAATGACTTTCGGAGAGTAAATTCCTATTGAAATGAAAAAAAAATAGGTTTTTACGTCCGAAAGGTTTTATTCCGAAAAGATCGACATGTACGAACATTCGGAAAAGAAGAAGAAAGAAACAGAATGAAACAGAAACGACTTGCGGAGTAGTAATGACCTATGAATGAAAAAAATAGGTTTTTCCTCCGAAAGGTTTTATCCGAAAGGTCGATATTCGAAAATTCGGAGATAAGAAAGAGAGAAAGGAAGAGGAAGATGAGAAGGCCTTTCGGACTAAGACTTTAGGGGTTAATGACTTTCGGCGTTTAAATATCCTATGAAATAAAAAAAAAAACGGTTTTTACTCCGAAATGGTTGTATTCCGAAAGGTCGATATTCCGAAAATTCGGTGAAGGAAACAGAAGAAGGAAAGAAGAAAAAGAAAACGGACCTTTCGGAGTAAAGATGACCCCTTCGGATATAATAAAAAACCTTTCGGAGCAATGACCCTTGTTTAGATTTCGGAATATAATGAACCTTCGGACCCAATTGCCGCGTCGGATTAATTTATAGTCATAAGCTGCATCATCAGATTTTCAGTTCGTTGCAACCACTTAGTGATTAATTTTCCCATAGATCACCTTGAAGGGGATGTCCCCATGAATAGGGGGAGGATGTTCGCCCCGAAAGCTGCACGTTAGCGTGTCATGCCCATTTCAAAATGGCCGCCATTTTTTTTTAGTTAAAAAAAAGAAAGACGAGGTCCACGACACCTAGTCGCATCCCCCCAACCGTACTAACTCGGGCACTTGGGATACACCCCCCCTGTTAGTTCCCTTGAGCTCACCCTTATTCTTTTCATCTAACCATTATAGGGGGGCAGATCCTTAGATGAAGACACAGTCAACCTTTACTCCATCCGACCCTAAGGGGGTGCGGGAAACAGAACCTTCCCTCTAAGACTACATGCGTGAAGGACCTTAGCTGGTAACCTTCTATTCATGTTACACGACGTCAACCCAGAAGCACAAGACGAGAGCAAACCCGCTGACACGCGCCGGCTCAGGATACATTAGTGACCCCATCCATTACCCCCACCCACAATAAGAACACTTCCCCATACGGCATGGTTCAGAAGCAAGCTATTTACTACACATCCGTTTTCACCCAACTAAGCCAATCCACCAAGGACCGGGAATATTTTGCTAAAATGAACTATTCCTTATCTTACATCGCGGAACCCCACAACCGAAACGCCACTATTTATAGGGGAAACACTCCCGAGCGGGGCAAATTCCTACCTATACTTCCGAATTACTCATGACACAAGGTCAAAAAGGTTCAGCGTTATAGTACCATTCATAATATGTTTCACCAACGCATGACCTTTCCGCTTCCACCCACTCAAATTAGCTCAACTGCCTCCGCCTCCTCTCCTCCGGTCACTTAACTTTTTGATTCCCTCTCGCCACATCCCCCCCCAACAACTCCTCCTCCACACCCTCCGATCTCTCCTCATACTTGCCCAGTATCTTTACCCAAGTAGCATCTTTCCCTCCAATCACTTTACTACCATCCAATAGCATTCCCCCCTTTTCCCATACCCCTTTACCACAAACATCGACCTCTTCCTAACCCTCCCAATCTACTTCAACACCCACCCCCCTCCCCCATCCCTCCACTTTTTCCCATCTACGAATCCCTCGCCTCCATACTCTAGTGACCTCAACCCAAATCCAAACTATTGTACCCCGTTCTGCTCCCATGAACGGCCCAATCCTAACCTTCTGGCTGGTGACCCCGACGGACTGGAGGGGGGGAAATACAGCTTAATAGATAACGCCACTTTAAGTGGACGGGACTTCCATGGTCGGAGAGACAGGAACCAAGCCCCGAATACGGATCTAGGGGCGGGGGACACCCAAACGAACGGGACCGGGGTGCAGCGGCATATCGGCTCCGGAGAGGAGCAGGTGACAATGCGAATTCCACATTCCTGGGACATCACGCATTGAAGTGCCCCATCTGAATCTCCAATTCCCGGTCCCTCTGTGCTTCACATCTCTATTATACATGTTCCCATTTCCTCCCTAAAGGGGTTCCTGCAAAGCAATGGAAGGCTTAACAAGAAAGCACCGTGCCCTAACAATGAACGGTATTCAAGCAATGAAAAAGCAGGTGAGATCTTTTTTTGTCTCCAACCACTGTGTATTTAAAAAAACAACACTTTCTAATAAGGGACCGCATGTCCCATGACCCCAAAAACTACCGGGTGACAAGGGAATACCTAATAGTACCCCCCTAAATACTTTCCCACACACCTTGCAGGGGACAATAACCAATTTGATAGCCGCCTGAGGGTGTACACACATGCACATAGTGTTTTACGTTATTGCAAGTTGGAAGTCGGGACAGTAGCCCTTGACGACCCAAACGGGGCTGCAATAAGTCGGGGTTAACCCCACCTCAGGTGTCCAGCCCTGCGCACGTCACAAATCTCCTAACATATTTCGCCCCATATTGTACCACCCAATCAACATGAACTCTTACAGATTACTTTACCCTTCCCCCCCTATCTACACAACCATTTATTTTCCTCCGCGCGTAACCCGCCAGTTTTCTTTCAATCGTACGTGACACCCATCTGTACATACCACCTAGTGAGTATTTTCCTTGTACCACGTCCTCCATCGTATAGCATCTTTTAACCCCCTCCGTTCTCCACTCCATCCAGTTAGGGTCACTTTGCCTTAATTCCCCCAACCCACACTGCGCTACCACTGTCTTACTTACCAGCGAAACGCGTACCTTAGTTCGGCGGCGTCTCCCAGGCTTACACCTAACCCAATGCAGGCATTGCCTTACGTCTATTATCTTGGAGGGCTTTCCTTCCCGCTAAACCATCCTCCATAAACCCACATCCCTCTTGCAGTAACCCAGCCCCCTCCTTCCCCCATCTCCTCTCCCACCCCTCTCTACCCGTTCGAACGCTCTACGTTCCGACAACCCATATCCAACCTCTATCCGCCTTTTCGACCCCCCTCGCACTTTCAACCCCCTCTCCCACCCCCAATCACTCTCTGCGGTCTCTTCCATAACCACGACGAGCCCACGCCGCCCTCCATCGAAACAAACTCTACCCCCCGTAACGATTTGAGCACTCGCTAGACCGCCCACGCCCTGTAACTCCTCGCCCCGGGTTATTGCGTTCTCGATACTTCTAGCACTATTGAACACACCTCCTCTCAATCCATCAATTTTACCAGAATGCCGTTGCTCCTACACCCTCTTTGCCTCGTCCTTACTCCCCCAGTTTACATAAACTTCCGACTCCCGATCGACCCTACCCCCCAATGCATCTCCCCCTTAGGCAGCACTTTACCATCATACTTCCCTCATTCGAATATCTTGCCCTCCTCTACCCTCTCGCTTTTGTTGTCCTGCCAAGAACCACCCAACTCCTCGTTACGTCCCGGTGATTTCCCCCCCCTGCCCTTGACCCAATCTACAGCTTCCTCCCCCTCAGTCATTAAGTGCCCCCACCTCCCCAGGTCCTTCAGCCCACCACCCCTCAGCACCTTCTTCCACCCACTCCCAACTCTCCCAATCTCGGTTTCCACTCCTTACCACCCCTTCTTTCCACCCCCTCGACATTTCGCGAGGAACCCCCACAAGTACACAAACACGAAAGCCCCCTAGTAGACTGACGCCGCTGGTACCATAAACCTATCCTTGAGAGACAACCTAGTCCGTCCTCGGGCTACGAGCCTTTAGAACAGACACAGCTCATATCAACCTTGAGTACAAAAAAAAATCATTTAATAAATGAAGTGTGGACTGTATTTAAGACTACTCAGTGACGTATAGGTGTTTCCCAGTAAAGTAAAAAAATAAAAAAAATATGCTATGAATGAAGTGAAAAATTTGTCCGGATGTAGGGGAAAATTTAAAATATGGTGACTTAAGTTGCTTTCGAGAACATCAAGTGCTATCTTTGTTTTCTGACTTGTACCACCGATCCTTCTTCTCTCTTACAGCCTAGGATCAGCTTCCTTCCCAGTGTCACTAGAGTTAGTGATCTGCATTATCCAGAAGTACGAGAGAAAATTGCGGAAAACTGTTATCAATAGTTTTCGTATGGTTTCTATTATCGAAAACGATGTGCAGGGATGTTTTCTTCTTGATTTATGATCCCCGGAGCGGGTTTATAACTGCCGCCATCATGAGTTATGTTCATGTCCGCAATACACCATGCAGTAAATCTCTTTTTGGTGCTCTCAAAAATTATCGATTCTAACCCCCATTCTAATTTGGCATTTTGTTACATTTAACAAAACATGCCTCCTACGGGCGGCCATCTTGGAACTTAAATGTTAAACCCACTTCAAGAAGGTAAAACTTTATTCGTTTAGGTCCTGGATTAAAATTTTATCAATAATTAAAATACAATAGCAGTTTTCATAAAACAATGTGGCCATTTTGAAAGGCAGTACGCGCTAATGAGCAACTTTTCGGGGCGGAAAAAACATAATAATCATAGTCAGGGGGACACCCTTCAAGGGGATATATTGGAAAATTAATCACAAGGTGGGTGCAACAAAACTCGAATTTAAGGCCCGTAAGAAAATGGCTCTTTGGACTAGTACCATCGGAGAAATAGACCTTCGGAGAAGGAAATTACCATTCGGAGTAGTAACTACCTGTTCGGAATAAAGACAGTCGGAAGTAAAGTAAGTGAGGTAGAGTAATAGTAATCACTTTCGAACAAAAACCGTTCGGAACAAATGAAACGTCGGAATATCGACCGTACAGAAGATGGAAAGTCATTTGCAACTTTGAGGGGAAAAAGGGGTCTTACCTCGGTCTAAGATATTCATGCGGTTAGACTAGAGTAAAGACTTTTTACGGAAATAAAGCTGTACAATCCGTGAATACAAACTTTTCTTTCACGATTTTTCCCCAACACCTCTACCTTCTCTATTATAATTAAAAGCCGAGGGTATAAGCTTAATGAATGGACCAGTAGTAGCTAGAAGTTCTACGTGACTCGATTGATTTCGACTTAAAAAAAATGTCACTTAACATATGTTATGACTTTCCTAGCGTCTTCATAGCCGGTGTAAAAGGAGATATGGTCCGGCAGGAGCCAATAGTCCAGGCTCCCATAGACACAACGGAACAAAGCGTGAAACAATGTTGCGTTGAAGGGTCAACTTAACATTGAATTGCCCTATTCTTCACGGGTTGGATGCGGGACTGTGAGCCCATAGGACTTTATCTCCTGCCACACCGATCATAAAAATAAAGGCGGGGTTCCAGAAAATAGCCCACATAAGACTCCAAAAGAACCCTTATGTCTAGTTGTAGGACTCGTCTAAGTGGTGCATATTTTATCTTTTTTAAGAATAGCAGATAACAATTTTTTTTTTTTTTTAAAAATTTTAAAATCCGTTCTGTATTTAACACTTTCTGAACACAAGCACAGACAATATAGCACAGAGATGTTTCTGTATCGTGTAAACTTTTCCCAACAAAATTTTTCGAACCTGTAAGAGTATGGGTTAAGATTGGAATACAGTTTGAGTTTAGGGGTAGGGTTAAGTTGTAGGGTTTAGGTTTACGGTTTCGAATTTGGGTTGTAAAAAAAGTTGTCAAAATCTTAAAAATTTTTAAAACTGTCCGGAAAAATAAAATGTGTCAGCAAAAAACATATGGGAAACACTGGTGTAAAAGAAAATGAGTTGTCCCACATGAGAGGGTTGTGTCCTAGCTACCATCTAAACATGTTACGGAATAAGCCGTGACCTGTAAACCGAGGCCATTTGGGACAGTGCATGAAACAAGTTGGATTCGTTACAGCCTCATTGAGCACAACAAACCTCTCCATGAAGACTGTATGCAGATTCTAGTGAAAAGTCACCGACGTAAGTCACCGATACCATTCGCGCATGTGTAGTACAGTCGGGTGACTCTGCCTAAGATACAAAGAACCGAATCTGTGTGTACATTGTACGTGATTTACCATGCTTGACCGCGGCCACAAACACGGTTCCGTGCATACAATTTATGACAGCAATCCAATACGCCCATTGCATATTTCTCATGTTCAACACTTGGTTTTGTGCGCATAATCTATAGTCAGAGGAGAACTTTCATGTGACCGTACAGTGGGTATATACACTTTTTTTTGCACTGAAAATGATAGATTGGGTATGAGAATAAGGGAATCGGTCGGGTGCCACCTGGGGATCCTTGGGCATTTTGAGAATCCAAGATGGTCGCCATAAATTGATAATTATATATTCAAACCCTATATTATCAAAAGGGAGTACTAGGATATAATATAGGATCCATAGAACAAGGGTATGGCACTTGTAACATTAAGTCATGCTTTCAAATTCAAAATGGAAGCAAATCCGAAATTTTAAAATGATGCCCTATAACAGCAGAAGACTGACGATTATAAAAATAGACATGAAGTACCTAGGTTATGTTGTTAGTACAAAAATTAAGTATTTCTGATACTTTAAATTGCTAACATTGACGTCAATCAATATGGCAGCCAAAAACGTAAACATCTTCAAACAAATACTTGGACACAAATTTATTAAAGTATTACAGCCTTCAAATCGAAAATCAATGTGTCAATGATATTAGAAATGTACCTTGATCCTTTAACCAATGTACAAAATACATTTCAATTTGGTGTGAAAAAAAATAAAAAAAATAAAAAAAATAAAAAAAATATGGTGCAAAGTTGTCAATACCATAGGAATTAAATTTTTTTCACATATATTGCACTCAATTTATAATTTGACACATTTGTAATTTATCGGGATTACCTGGTACATCACTTGTTAGGATCATGGTACATTTTTAATGTTCATTGACACAATAATTTAGAAAGTTTGTGTCAAGTGCTTTTTGAAGATATTCACGTTTTGGGCTGCCATATTGATTGACGTCAGTTAAACTTAAAAGTATCATTAAATACATTTATTGTGTCTAACAACATAATCTACATACTTCGTGTTGTCAATTTTTATGACAGGTATTTGCTTGTTATAGGGCCATATTTTAAAGCGGCACTGGCACATTTTCACCAAAATATGAAAATTTCTTCAATTTGCTCTCAAAATGATAGTATAGGGCATTGAAAGAACAGAGATATTTTTACCACATAAAAATAAACATACCCAAAACAGATAGGGGCACATTGATATGAGGATAAAGACAATCAGGTAATTTGTAGGCCTAGTTTTTAAGTTTTCCATAACTTAATCAACAAAATGTGTATATTACATGAATATTTTTGAATCGTACTCACTGATATTAAAAAACACAAAGGTTATAGACCGCTCAAACATTGTACATAGCGTGAGAAAACATGCATACGGCGTGGTGGTCTTGTGTTATTAAACGCCACCCATTTTCGTCGCTGAATTTCGCGTCGCCGGCGACGACGCTATAAATTACAAAATCGTCCGTTTACCCATAAGGAAGCTGATTTGGTCTTAATTCGGGTGAGGGCTTTTATATACAAAGCCCTTAACAATCATGCCAAAATATCGATTTTGAAAAATCTTGAGGGCGCACTATTTTCAAATGTGCCAGTTGTCTCTTTAAATTATTAGATTGGCTTCCATTTGAATTTGAAGTATGACTTAATTTTAATGTTACAAGTGCCATTACACTTGTTCATTGGACCCTATATAGTATACTTATGCAACCCATAGTTTGAGATATATAGGTTGAAATATATATAATTATCATTAATGGCGACGCCATCTTGGATTCTCAAAATGCCCAAGGATGCCCCGGTGGCACCCCGAAGATTGTATTGTACAAACCCTAATTCTTAACATTTCAGCAAAAAAATTTGTGGATTATACTCAACTTTAAGGTCGGACATAATTGGACCATATACCCGACTTACTACCATTAGTTAGGAGTACTTTTTCAACCATCAATTTCCGGGATTGACTCATGGCGCAACGGTTTAACTATATAAAAACAACAATCAAACCACTGAACAACGGAAAGTCTATTTAAATTTCTGTTTTCAGCTTCCGGATAGCCGACCGCCGAGACCATACCGGTTTTTCCCATTATCATTGCGAAGATAATTGTTACCACCCGAGGTCTAAAGAAAAGAAAGGCTCTGGAACGTCATGAACACACAAAATACACCAATTTCAAAATTCTTCACACCCTAAGCTGCTATCGCAAATTGAATCGCACCATTCCGTAATGAGAGTAATGAGCGGTCGCTCCGCTCTCTTTGTAAATTGTATTGAAAGAAAAAGAAGTGTGTACGTGTGGAGAACCAGTGGAGTGGTTAGATGGGGTGGTAGGTGTGACTCAGTCAAACGGACACTATGACAGAGGTGTAGAAGTATTTATAGTCCGCCGTACTCTAGCCTGTATTCCTTATCGTCTATGGAGTCCAGACTGTGGCTCCAGGGAACTATATCTGCTTTCACACGGGGTAGAAGTAATTATGTTTACGTCGGCCTACAACGGTAAAGAATAGGGCCCTCACTTCAGTTGACTTCACGCAACATTCGTTTCAAGCTTTATTCCGTGTATCGTCTTGGAAGTCCGGACTGTTGGCTCTCGGCGGACTATATCGCTGTCACACCGGTACACAATTCCAGATAACATTGGCTTACTGTATTTTGCGAAACGAAACGAAATCAAAAACAGAACCCCCATGGGATTACACGCGTTTTCCGTTCATGGCATGCATACAGTGCATACGGAATCAAACCCCAGCAACACAAAAACGTTTTTAAACGTTTTGGTTAGGTTCTAGAGTCGTCTATTACGTCTTATAAGACCTTTGTAAAAACGTTTAAAACGTTTTGGCAAGGTTCTCATTCGACTATTACATCTTCGTCTATTAAGGACCGGGCATAAATACGTTTTTAAAAAACGTTTGGCTAGGTTCTGGATTGGTCCAATATACTTCGTTAATTTAGGAGCTTTTAGGAGTTTGTAGTAACCCAAAAGGAAAAATTATTCTTAGCATATCTGTGAAAAAAAAACATAAAGAAAGCCGTTTCAAATGATTTTGGTAGGTAAAGATGTCAACCATTTACCAAAAAAAATAATGAGTTATCGTAGGGGGGGGGGAAGATAAATTGGTTTTTCGGGAGTCAAAGTTAATAACAGGGGTCAAATTTGGAAATTGATCCAATCTGTTGAAAAGTATACCAAGTTAATAGGTTAATCATAAGGATTCAAAAAGTATAGTTTGTACTATATGCGGCCGAAAGTTGGAGTTGAAGTATAGGCCTTCTTATAAAACAGCAAAAATCAATAAAAACGGTCATTTCAGTTGTGACAGAGGTCCAAATTTTAAACAATTACTCGATTTGATAAGAAAATGCATTTGCGACCCATTATTGCAGAATAATGGACAGTAACTGACCAATCAGAATGCTGCAATTCCAATAACAGGCAGTAGAGGTAATAGAATATGATTTATTGCCCCGGCAATGGGTATGGGTCCAAAGAAATCACAGGGATAACAGCGCGGGGAATTCAAACTTTGCCAAAGCACGTAATGCAAAGTCATATCATTATTTTACGACGAATGCATAGATATGAAACATACCTGATCCAGCCGCCAAAGAGGCATGTCTCTCATAGCCAGGTGCATACTGGTTAAATGTGTAGCAGTTGCCCAAATGAGTAAACACGTGTGTAAAATTCTCCTGTGAGCAAGGATCACCTTTCCAGGTGCACTGCAGAAATTAAAAAAACGATCAATCTGGAACGACCTGCTCTTTATAAGAAGTAGTGGTATATTGAGTTTCTAAGCATTTATAATGGGTTTCAACAATTGTGTTGTACATTGGCGGAGTATTGGTAGTACATTGCTTTTGTCATGTTAAGGAGATGCTGTAACAGATTTTTGTCATTTTGAGTTTCTTTCTAAATTAAAAAGTGAAGAATCTTGGCTTTTAATTTTGTTTTTTATTTGAATCAAATCGGAGATTTGGTTCAAAAGGTCTGAGCAATCAAAGGGAACAAAGTAATGCAAAACGATTTTCCCTTTACTAATATACATTACATGTATTTATTATGTAGTTTATTGTTTAAAGGGGCAATATACAAGAAATATTATGATAAAGATTAATTTTTGGATAATTAAAGGACTTTATTGTGTATAAACAGTGTAAATAATTAAAAAAAAAAATATTCAGTATGCAAATTACTGCATAATTAACATATTCGATGTTTCTAATTTACCATTGCCTGCCAGACGCGGTATCCGTTTGAGCTCAAATTTGGCAGGTATATTACACATACCAGTATCTACAAATTTACAGAATGATTTTTTGAAGAACATTAGGCAACTATGGAAACGACACATTTTTTTTCTATTTTCCGCATAGCTAAGCCATACAAATGTTTTTAAGAAATCCCTCATTATTTTTTTTAAATAGTGCTTAATTTAATAAATAAAACGAATATTAGTAAGAAAGGCCATAAAACGACAAAGAAAAGTGACACACAGCGACATAGTGCCAAAATCGTTCCACCATTACCATGCCAACTGTTATCATAATGATCATTTTTATGGCCGGAATCGCTAAGTTTGATCATCAAACACATTCCCACCAAGTTTCCAGTGCACAAGAAAATAACATTTTAGAAAATCGCTTTTCTGTTAATAACCGCATTGCGCTAGATACCAAAGATCAATATGTCTTTCTAAAAGATGATGTTCAGAAGCATACTTAGAATGTCGCTTTAACAGGTGAGTAGTATATATTTTGGTATGTAACTTATGGAAAGAGACACTCAAGTGTGTGTTATTCCCTTGGCCTATGTAATCATGTAGATTTACTCTCCACAACTTATCCGAGGATTCAGACCTCAACGCAGATTCATCGTACTCGAGTGATGTCGAAGACAACTATTAGTACTTGGTAAGTGAAAATTGATGATAAACATATTTAAAGTGCGCGTGTAACCATGGTACGTCCACGGTATAACATTGTTTTTCCCTTTGTGGCCTGTTTCAGGTTCGAAGTTATATATTTATGTTTTTCTACCTCTCCCTAAGTGTGGACAGGCCCAAAGCTTTTATGAAGTGACACATAGAGGTCATGCATAACCTATAACAAAATGTGTTAGTTCCCGTAGTATTCGTCATTCAGATCAATTTAATACCCGACCTCAAAGTACTTGTGCCATTCAAAGTGTGACCCATACTTTTATGCATACATATCCAACATGCATGTCGTTCTTTAGATTTAGAAAGTATCCAGAAATTTGGAATGGACATTGCCATTCCCGGCAAGATGGCCGCTAATCCGAAAGGTGGAAGACCTCTATTTGCTGCAACCCATTATAGTTCGTATGATTCATGATATTAAATAATCTAAATTCAATTCGTTGATAAAAAAATAATACACATAAATATCAAAATACTAACTACTGATCATGAGCGAACAAGCGGGCAGATCTCGTGGCATTTACAAAGGTGGCACACCCCTGGGAAAAACATTTACTTTCCGAAATAAATGTTCTAAAATTATAAGAATCAGGTCTGTGTTCTCACGTCTAGTATGTGCACATTTTCTTGAAAATGAATTGTTATTGTCCATGAACTTGAACAATTTTTAGGTGATATTGCCGCCCGATTTAGATTGAACTGTCCTCTTTCACGATTAAAGTAACCAGATTAACATCTTGGTGCAGAACCAAGATTCATAATTTATTGTTGGACCTGCTTTTTTATTCAATTTACCAAGTTTGTCAAAGAAAACAAAAATGAAGATTATCCAGCTAGCTATGGGTAATACAATAGGTATTGTTGTCATCGTGGTTATCATCGTAATCATCAATATTCAAAAATCAAACTGGAGACAAAAAATGTCATGAAAATATCAAATTTACTTATATATTTACATCAATGATCATATCTTGTAGTTCATGTCCAGTTCTCAATTGGAAATCTGTCATGTTATAATCTTCATTTTCCTGTATAGTTGACCAGTTAACTCTCGTTAATTTGTCTAGAAACTCAGTTGAATACAAATCTGGGTATATAAGGTTATAATCTTCATCAATGATACCTGAAAAAGAAAAACACACCAACTTAAAATAATTCTCTTAGTTTTGATGATAAGGGCAAATATCAGGCTCTTTTGAGAATATCGATATAGTTTAATAGTGTGCAGTCGCTGCGTACGTTTGGATTTTGGAGCCATTTTAGCCGCATTTAATTTTTTATTTGATGGACTGAGAAAATTTTTTTTAGAAATGCCTGAGAGATAGGAAATTTAATTTTCTTAAAACTATAAGTGATCCCATATCAAGAGTTTTGTTTTCTAAACTAAATTCTGTAGTAAAATCTGATTTACAACTGATTTTATTTATTATTTCGTATGATTTGAGGCACTTCTGGGGATTTTTTTTTCAAATAAAAAAAGAACCGCATTTCGCAGTTTGTTTTTGGGTCTACCTAGCATGTTTTGTGACACAATTCGTGGATCCTGGTTTCCTACCGGAAATCATTTTTTACCGAAATTCCCATCCCACAATGCACCAACGATGTACGAGTAGATAAAATAAATAGCGCATATAATATTCTATGGTGTTTTGTGTCATACGGTCATTTTTCTGTCATAACTGTGCGAAAACTGATTGCTGTACATAATTTTTTCCAGTAACGAGTACTCTTTGATTGCCTTGTAATTTTGCGCCACAAAATGTTCGCGTAGTTTAAAGGAGGCGCACTAAACCGCGAGCGTGCATGGAGTGATACATATCTACTCGTACATCGTTGGTGCATTGTGGGATAGGAATTCGGTAAAAAAATGATTTCCGGTAGGAAACCCACGATCCACGTATTCAAAAGCATTCAGACGGGGATTCAGACTTTGTACTTCAGGCTTGTAGTAAGATAGTTATCTGACAAGTGAAAGGTGGATTAGCCGAGATTAACACATACACAATAGCAATGGTCTGCACGCCTTTTCAACATTGATAAAATTGCTGGCAGTAATGTCAGCATCCTTGGCTTGAAAAGTGAAGCTTAGAAAGAAAATAATATTATAGTCTGATTTTTTATTCCTGTCAGTAAACGCATATTGTCGATGGTACTCTGAAGTTGAGAGAAAGCAAATTATGTGGTAATGGCGGCCATTTTGAATTTCAATCAATAAGAAAACATGGATCATTTAGATTTGACTAAGTCATCAACACATCTACTTGAGAAGCCTAGATATAGCTAATTATATACAATTTTCAGCTTAAATTTTTCCCCAAAGGGTGATTCCATGGGATTTTTTTGGAATGTTGTTATATGATGGTATTCTGCAGTCGGGTTGAAAAAAATGAGCTCAATAAAATGGTGGTTTTCACGTAGTATGACGTATTTCTTCTTCAGGTACTATCCTAGTTCTGTTTCGTTCGCCGTTTCCAAATACCGTAAGCGATAAATTTTACCTTTTCATCCTGAATACAATGACGTATGATGTCCGGGACGCAGCAGGCAAGGCGAACTCTCTTACATATGGTGGTTCGGTAGGATGTGGACGCCATGACCATATTCTGAGTCGATGGCTCCTCTGTCCAGGTTCTTTGGATGCCTACATACCTTGCTCCCCCTCAATGTCTCACACAACCTCAACCATTGGTGCATTTGTAAACAACGCGTTTTTATTAATTTAATGTTAAGTAATAGCCTCTTAAGACCATGATATACTTCTAGTCGCCGCCATGATCTTGCGCGGGAGCGTGCGGCAACATCAGAGTTTTGACCCAAAATTAAGTGTTATGCATGCCTACCAAGCAGAAATCTCTCGCTGCGACTTGGGTTAGGAGTTAGGGTTAATGAATAGGGTTTGAGTTTAAGGTTTACGACTTAAAAGTTATCCCCTACAAAACAACCTTGGCAATCATGCCTAAAGTGAATCATTACCCAAATGGCAGCATTCAACCAAGGAGTGGATATATGGCCAAATGTTCCACACATATAATTTATAGAACCTATTGCAATTATCTAATTGACGGACACTACCACATCTTAACGAATCGGAGGCAAAGAAACATAATGTAAGATCACTAATGATTTTGTTTTTGTTGTAATTGCCGGACTTTTTTCAAACGTGGTTTCATTTCCTCCATTAAGTATACCTATCCGATATAATCCAGTGTGATGATATCATGTCCTTTAAATAATTATGTTAATTTAAACTGTCATGTCACGACGGCGTTTTCGCGTGCTGTAAATTCAATGAGCAAAGTTGGGTGGAAATACCACCCATGCCAAACTATCGCCGCTTCATCATGTAAATTGTGCAAAATACTTACCCGAGGTTACTGGAGATCAGGTACTAGGCTCTATTTTCCTCCACTGAAGGTCGATTGAAAATATAGGCCCCGCGGTGTCCAGTCCCCCGGGGGAGGTATTTTGCCCCTTTCCTAATATGGAGTATTAGCGTTAAACTAGTCAGGAGGAATTTGGGGCACAGGGTGGAAATGCAGTACAGACTTTTTTTTCTAAATTGATCGAGTTTTGTCATGATGACCTTAAGCTTAATAAATTTCTGGAGGGGTGGGCAAAATTTCTGCAGTGCCATTTTTCTAAATCCCCATATGGCCCGCTATCACTCTCAAATTCCATCATTCAAATGGGCCATAGAATTTTATGCACTATATCCATGTTTTAACGCACTAGGAATCTTTTGGACCGGTTATTTACGTATTTGGGTCACAACATTACCGTCAAATCCAATATTGCCACCCTAAAACGCCAATATGGCCCTGAAATCATTCAAGTGACCATAACTCATCAAGTATTTGTTGACAGAGGCATAAGTCTTTCTTGATCTGCGCTCTATACCCGTAAGGACTCATTTCAAATGTGTTAACAAGCTCACCAATCAAAATGGAAGCCAATATGGCTGCCCTTTTAAAGAGCATCAGGAGATTTTCCAGAAAGAAGCGCCCCCCCAATTTTTGTTCAACCCCCAGTTTTTTACATATTGGAATGCTTACCCAATATTTAAATCACACCTGAAGTGATAAGCCAAATACGGCGTTTATGTAATAAGAGGATGGATTTATTAGTTTCTGTCGTGCAGACGATAGAAAGTAAAGCATGGTTTTTTCTATTGTGGAACGATTACGGTAGCAGTTAAGTTCAAAACAAAGGTTGCGGTTTCTTTTGCACCTGTTTGTCAATAACTCTTCGGAACGTTCTTGGTGGGTGGGCTACAACCGATCCAGTGAAATTTGAGAGAACTTCGGATCCTAAAAAATCTCCTCATGTCACTTAAGAGGCCACTGGCACATTTTCAACAAAATATGAAATTTCTTAAATTGCTCTCAAATGATATAGTCTCGGGCCCATGCAAGAACAGAGATATATTTTCCATACACATAAAAATAACAACTCCAAAACAATGAAGTGTACATGAATATGAGGAAAGCCATCCCGGTAATTTGTTAGGCCCACATTTTTAAGTTTCCATATACTTTATCAACAAATGTGTATATCTTACCAGAATATTTTTGACGCTACTCCTGATATTAAAAACCACAAAGGTTATAGACCGGGCAAACAGTGTACATAGCGTGAAAAACAAGCATACGGCGTGCCTGTTATTGTGTTAAAGCCATTGTCGGTCGTCTGCTGAACATGCTGAATTTCCGCGTCGCCGGCGACGCGAAATTACAAAATGCGTTCCGTTACCCAGAAGGAAGCTGGATTTGGTCTTATTTCGGGTGAGGGCTTTTTGTATATAAAAGCTTACAACCATGCAAAAATATCGATTTTGAACATCTTGAGGGCGCACTAGTTTTTCAATGTACGTGCCAAGTGTCTCTTTCACAGATCGTTAAACCTGACCGAATTTCATATATCATATAAATATAACGGCCGTCTTTTGAATTTTTAAGTATGTTTATTCAAAACAATAATACCAGATACGAGTTTCTAATCTCAAAGACAACATCTCATACTTTAATTTAAACTTTAATAATCATTTGTGTTTTTTAATTAACTAAATACAGCACACATCTATCGTAATTTTATTAGGTTTTAAAAAGTTTTTACCACATTAGGCCCCCACTTAACATTTTTGGTCATGTTAAAGAAACAGAATTCCAGATAAGAATGTTAAATGGTCAATCTTATCCCATCCTTAAGTTTTATACATTTTATAAAATATTAGTTTGATGTAACTACATATAATACATATAAATGTAGGTTTTACTTTTTTAAAGGCGCCTGTATTGGCTGCCTCTTAATTTTGAAATTGGTCCATTACAGAGAGAATACCAATACGGTTCTAATAGTGCTCAATACATGTTCTCATAAGTGTAAAGCATAAGCATGCATATAGAACACTGGAATTAACACTCGTCTTACAAGCCTTTTTTTTGTAACACGGTTTACCAGGGGGGGGGGGGTGGGGGGTGGTACCACCCCCTCGAGAGTTTTTTATAAGCCCCGATTCTTATGATTTTGATACCCGTGGATATCTATGGTCCTGCCTCTTTCCATTGATACCACATAAGTACTAACATACCTATTTGCTCACACTGACCGTCATCAGTCCGGAGTCGGCAAAATTTGCATTTTTTTTCCATAGAAAATATGCAAATCCAATTTTGCGCTAAAAAACTTAGAATATCGGATTTTCATGCGGTTTTCACTCTAAATGATGCAATTGGCTATTTTTACATAACAAAGAAGTTTTTAGAGCCTAATGTTGCATAGGTTTTCAAATCCCTAAACCATAAAATATCCTTGGTTGGCAACACCCCACCTTACCCTTCGACTTTGACGGCATAACCCTAACCCCGGTGACTGTGCTACCTTCACATTTTTTTTCGCTAAATGACCGGAACGGGATGAGAGAACGATTACCTATTTTTTTTTTTTAAGCTTTCTAAAGTGTTTAGCATTTTAGCGCACCGAGCGAAGTTTCGGTAGGGGGTGGACCACCCCCCCCCCCTCCCCTTTGTAAGACGAAGGTTACTCCTCTAAACTGCAAATGTGCAGAACACTTGACTGTCCGGATGCATTGGGGAAATGCATTCTAGGCGGTGTTAAAGTAACACTTGCAGGTGTGATCACTTTGTAAAACAGAATTTTGAACACTGGCAAACAATTTTAGGTTTAGGTGTTTCAGGATGTAATTCTTAGCGTTATATCGTATAATGGCGGGGGTAGATCATTTTAATAATTCCGAAAGCTTTTGATTGACGTTTTGAGAAACAGCCATATTGGATTTTGTGCAGTCATATACAATTACTTTACCAGCACTTCTCTTGTCTTAAACACAGGAGTAACCGAGAAATATTTGTCTCTATCGGAAATATTTAAGGGATTATTAGTGATTTTAGACCCTTGGACCGCCATGTGGATTTTCAAAAACTGGATTTTAAGAATTTTGCACACGCCCGCCCCGCCCAAAAATGATTGAACAAAATCTACATAGAAAAAGTCTGTACTCTTTTCCACCCTTCAGGCTGTGTCCTGAACTTCTAACTGACTAACATATTCATAATCCAACACTAAACCACGGAAGCCGGGACATCGCTGATATGCGACGATTATGCCCTGGCGTGATGTCACCACAGGCAATAGTCCACTTGTAATAACCAGCACCCCCCCCCCCCCCCCCGGTGAAAACTCGGGAAATTGTGGATTATGTCATTTTTTATACCGCACCAATCAAATGGTAGGAATATTTATGCGTAATAGAATTGAATTTACCTAAAACAGCTTGATTTAATAGAAAATGCTTTGCGACCCATTAATTGCAGAATAATGGACAGTAAAATGACGCAATCATAAGTGCTTGCATTTCCAATAATAGGCAGTAGAGGTAATAGATATGATTTATTGCCCCGGCAATGGTATGGGTCCAAAAATCACAGGGATAACAGCGCGGGGAATTCAAACATTTGCCAAAGCACGTAATGCAAAGTCATATCATTATTTTTGTTACGACGAATGCATAGATATGAAACATAACCTGATCCAGCCGCCAAAGAGCTGTCTCTCATAGCCAGGTGCATACTGGTTAAATGTGTAGCAGTTGCCCAAATGAGTAAAACACGTGTGGTAAAAATTCTCCTGTGAGCCAGGTCACCTTCCAGTGCACTGCAGAAAATATAAAAACGATCAATCTGGAACGACCTGCTCTTTATAAGAAATGTGGTAACTATTGGTTTCTAAAGCATTTTATAATGGGTTTTCCACAATTGTGGTTGTAACTTTGCTGATATTGGAAGTAACATTGCTTTTGTCATGTTAAGGAGATGCTGTAACAGATTTTTGTCATTTTGAGTTTCTTTCGTAAATTAAAAAAGTGAAGATCTTGGCTTTAATTTTGTTTTTTTATTTGAATCAAAAAATCGGATTTGGTTCAAAAAGGTCTGAGCATCAAGGGAACAAAGTCAATGCACAACCGATTTTTCCCTTTGAATATACATTACATGTAATTTATTATGTAGTTTTTAATATGTTTAAAGGGCATATCCAACGAAATATTTATGATAAGATTTAATTTTTTTGGAATTAAAGTTTATTGTGTAGAAATGTGTAAATGATTAAAACATTTGTTTTATCAGTATCAATTACTGCATAATTAACATATTCGATTGTTTCTAATTTACCATTTCCTGCCGACGCGGGTATCCTTTTTGAGTCAATTTGGCAGGTATATTAACACATCCAGTATCGACAATTTAAAGAATGATTTTTTTTAAAAATATTTTTATCTTTTTTTAAGTTTTACATTTTTTTTCTATTTTCCGCATACTAAGCCATACAAATGTTTTTTAAGAAATCCCCTATATGTTTTTATACAGGCTTAATTTAATAAAATAAAACAATATGAGTAGAAGGGTGCAATAAAACGACAAAGAAAAGTGACGCCAAGCGACTAGTGCCCAAACTTTCCACACACCATGACAACTGTTTCAAATGATCCTTTTTAAATAGCCGGAATCGCTAAGTTTGATCATCAACACATGCCCCACCAGTGGTCAGTGCTCAAAAATAAGCATTTTAGAGAATATCGCTTTTCTGTTAATACCGCATTTTGCGCTAGATAACCAAGAATCAATATGTCTTTCCTAAAAAGATATGTCAACGCATACTTAGAATGTCGCTTTAACAGGTGAGTAGTATATATTTTTGGTATGTAACTGTAATGGACATAGACACTCAGTGTGGTTATTCCCTTGGCCTAGTGTAATCATGTATTTTACCTCTCTCCACAACTTATCCGAGGATTCAGACCTCAACGCAGATTCATCGGACTCGAGTGAATGTCCGAAGACAACTAATTAGTACTTGGTAAGTGAAAATGATGATTAAACATATTTAAAGTGCCGCGTGTAACCATGGTACGTCCACGGTATAACATTGTTTTTCCCTTTGTGGCCTGTTTCAGGTTCGAAGTTTTTATTTATGTTTTTTCTACCTTCCCTAAGTTGGACAGCCCAAAGCTTTTATGATGACAACATAGAGGGTCATGCATAACTAACAAAAATGTGTTAGTTCCCTTAGTATTCTCATTCAGATCAATTTAATAACCAACCCCGTCAAGTTCTTGTGCCAGTCAATGGTGACCCATACTTTTATGCATACATATCCAACATGCATGTCGTCCTTTAGATTTAGAAAGTATCCTAGAAATTTGGAATGTACTTTGCCATTCCCGGCACGCGGCAAGATGGCCGCTATCCGAAAGGTGGAAGACCTCTATTTTGCTGTCACCCATTATAGTTCGTATATCTGATATTTAATAAATCTAATTCAATCGTTGAAAAAAAAGAAAACAAAATATCAAAATACTAAACTACTGATCATGACGAACAGTCGGCAGATCTTGTGGCATTTACAAGGTGGCACACCCCTGGGAAAAACATTACTTTCCGAAATAAATTGTTCTAAATTATAAAATTAGGTCTGTGTTCTCACGTCGAGTATGTGCACATTTTCTTTCTTGAAAGAATTGTTATGTCCAGGACTTGAACAAAAGTTTTAGGTGATATGGCCGCCCGATTTAGATTGAACTTTCCTCTTTCATCACGATTACAGTACGCAGATTAACATCTTGGTGCCAGAACCAATATTCATATTTATTTGTTGGACCGGCTTTTTTTATTCAATTTAAACCCAATTTTGTCAAAAAAATTAAAAAGAAGATGATCCCCCAGCTAGCTATGGGTAATACAATAGGTATTGTTGTCATCGTGGTTATCATCGTAAATCTCAATATTCAAACATCAAACGGAGACAAAAAAATGTCATAAAAATAATCAAATTTACTTAATTTCTACATTCAAGATCATTCTTGTAGTTCATGTCCAGTTTCTCAATTGGAAATCTGTCATGTTATAGCTTCATTTTCCTGTATAGTTGACCAGTTTAACTCTCGTTAATTTGTCTAGAACTCAGTTGAATACAAATCTGGGTATATAAGGTTAGAATCTTCTCAATGATACCTTAAAAAGAAAAACTCCCAACTTAAAATAATTCTCTTAGTTTTTGAGATAAAGGGGCAAATAATCAGGCTCTTTTTGAAATTATCGAATAGTTTCATAGTGTGCAGTCGCTCGTACGTTTGATTTTTGGAGCCATTTTACCGCATTTAATTTTTTATTGATGGACGAGAAAAATGTTTTTAGGAAATGCCTGAGAGATAGGAAATTAATTTAATTTTCTTAAAACTATAAGTGATCCCATATCAAGAGTTTTGTTTTTCTAAAAGACTAAATTCGTAGTAAAATCTGATTTAACAACTGATTTATTCTTATTTCGTTGATTTTGAGGCACTCTGGGGATTTTTAAAGTTGTTCCAAATAAAAAGACCGCATTTTTCGCATTTTGTTTTTTGGGTCCTAACCTAGATGTTTTGTTACACAATACGTGGATCCCCTGGGTTTTCCAACCGGAAATCATTTTTTACCTAAATTCCCATCCCATAATGCACCAAAACACCAACGATGTCGAGGAGATAAAATAAATAGCGCATATAAAATGATTCATGGTGTTTTTTGTGTCTACGGGTATTTTCTGTCATAACTGTGCGAACTGATTGCTGTGCTACATTTTTCCAGTAACAAGTAACTCTTTGATTGCCTTGTAATTTTGCGGCCACAAAATGTGCGCGTCGTTTAAATGAGGCGCACTAAACGCGGAGCGTGCCTGAGTGATACATATCTACTCGTACATTGTTGGTGCATGTGGGATAGGAATTCGGTAAAAAAATGATTCCCGGTAGAAACCCAGCATCCAGGTATGCAAAGCCATTAGACGGTGATTCAGATTTGTACTTCAAGGCTTGTAGTAAAAATATTTATCGACAATTGAAAGATGGATTAGCCGAGATTAACACATACACATAGCAATGTTTGTCACGCCTTTTCAACATTGATAAAATTGCTGGCAGTCATGTCAGCAAATCCTTGGCGGAAAAGTGAAGCTTAGAAAGAAAATAAATTAGTTACTTTTTTCCTTTTTTTACAAAATGTGAACACCCAAATTGTTTTCATTGTGAGTGTAAGTAAAGAGTCCGTTTCATTATGTGTGAACTATTTTTTAATGCCATTGTGTCCCTTTTGAGATCCCATTTCAGGATCAGGATTTATCAACTTTCGATAGAACTTCATTATACCAGTGGCTCAAGCTACCTAGGAAATATGTCCAAGATTTTTGTTCAACTCAGTTGACTTAAACATTCTACAAAAATATTTTTAAATTCTTTTGTCTTTTGTTAAAAAATAATACAATTTGAATGAAACTAACCAAAATAAGGCATTTTCAATTTTTGTCTTTTTTTTGACATACGAAGAAAACGGGCGGTTTTTTCGCCACGGCTTCATTGATCAAAATCGCCCATTTTGGCTCTCCTCCTCGTGACGTCAA
Source organism: Ophioderma brevispina (assembly GCA_023653785.1). Lineage (NCBI taxonomy): Eukaryota > Metazoa > Echinodermata > Ophiuroidea > Amphilepidida > Ophiodermatidae > Ophioderma > Ophioderma brevispina. Next base: position 29,895 of record JAMKCH010036332.1, read on the forward strand.
ATGATGACCAAAACATCGTGTTTACTTGAATTGTTATTGCTGACAACGTAATATTGATGGATAATGAAAGAATAATAAAATTAGAAAAAAGTTCCAGAATGACATATTTTGTTTCATTTCGTTGTGTTTTAATTATTATTAAGTGGCCAACTGCGATATGATGGGTCACAGATGGTCACAACGACCGTAATTATGGATGGTCCATAATTTGACGTCACCATTTGCCCTGCGATTTGGATTTGCCGGAATCGTTTTCGAGTAGCTTTTGGCGGAAAATTAAAAGGGCAAAATACTCAACTTATTTTTTTTACTTTTTTTATTTTTTGATTTGATTTTAAATATGTAATCCGACGTTCATTAAGCTTTCCATCCTACCAACAATTTCCAAATATTCAGAATCATTACATCTTCCTTTACATAGTGGAGGAGCTAATACCCAGGTCAAACATCTCGTTTACCCCTCACTAACAAAAATGGTGTGACAACTTTGTTAGTTAGTATGGATCCTCTTCATCAACCGGCTTAAAGGTAGGTAGTACTCTCAAATTGTGGTGTCACTTTTCAATAGGGGCCATTTAAAGTTTTACAACAGGGGTCAAACTTTTAAATGCTCCAATCATGTTGAAATGTTGCCATATGGTCCGTCTAGTCATAAGGATTACCATCTATGACCAATGGTTTTGGAGTTATAGTGTAAAATGCAACAATGGTAAAAAAAAGGGTCAAGTTCAGTTGTACAGGGGTCAAATCGAATTTGCTCCGATTTTTGTTAAAAATGATAGGAGAAGTTGTTGCATCTGCTTAATGCGTCAAAAATTAAGGAATAGTTGTGATCCCCACCATCTGCCGTGTATAGTTATCAATTTCGGCTACAAAATAGGTATAGGGCAACATAATCAAATTGGCGTTGACCGCTTCGAACCCATATCTCCCGTAAGCAAACAATTAACCAATCCAAATATACTTTTTTAGGAGTCATCTTATCTCCGGCAATAATTAGCAAGTTTTAAATATAATCAGATTAAATTTTAATGTGAACCCCTGTACAAATTGAGATTTGACCATTTTTTACATTTTTTAGTACATTTTGCCCAACTATATCTCCAAACCAATTTCGTAGTGTTAAAAACTATACATTTTGAATCCTTATGATTAGATGGACAATATGGCACAAAATTTCAACATGATTAGGCATTTTTTTTTTTTTTTTTTTTTAAAAGTTGTCGCCCCGTGTAAACTTAAATGGCCCCCTTCTGAAAAGGTGATACCACAGCGGATCGTAGCTAGCTCCTAGTTGATGTAGAGGGTTCCATAATAACTACCAAAGTGTCAACCTTTTCTGTAGTGGAGGTAAACTATTTCCTTAAAATAGGCCCCTATGATATCTGCTCCTGCTCGAAACTGATTGGTAGTTACCGATTTAACCGTACATCCCGATCAGATGAATCTTTTTTGATAAAAGGCAAAAATTATTTTTGCCGACATACCTTTCTGGATGATTGCAAATAGTCCTTATTAAAACACGTAAACCATTGCACAAACATCATAGAAACAATCAGATATTTTGTCTTTTTTATTTGTTATAGGTGTTGGATTTCTTGCAATTAAATTCATTTGAAAATTCATACTTTACTTCTCCAAATATTGATGCATTCACGATCTAAGATTTAATAATGTTGCTTTGAAAATTAATCGTATTTATGGCCCTGAACCCACAAGACTGCTGCTGTCTACTAAGTAATCTACTCTCTTAAAACGAAAAGTGTAAAACCCTCTAAATAGTGAAATCTCACTCCAAAAAGAGCCCAGCTTTGAGTGACGCATCTTTTAGAGTGAGGATTCCACTCTTATAAATAGTGAAAAAATAACTCTAAGCAAAGAGTGAAGTGATCACTCCTTTTTCGAGTGAATAGTCATTCTTTTAGAGCTGTGGGGGAAAGCTTGAACTAGCCAATTCACTTTTGGAGTAGTGATTATTTGTGATTTTTGTTTTTTTTTCGTGAGTATATTTTATGTGTAGGTCATAATTCATAGAATCGTGACATGAATGAATGGCTTGGTACATTAATTGACCCCACGTTGCCCGACCGACGTCCGAATTTAAGCAGCCTGTTATCGGAATAAAGCACATTATCGCATGCACTTTATTTCGTAAGGGCTGCTGAATCTGAGTCGGTCAGGCAAAGTGGGTCAGTAAATGTACCAACCTTATATTGTGGCGCATCCTTGCATGATTCAGTGGGGCAATCTACACACGGAGCCACGATCTCAATCCGATGCGCATCGCCGAGATCCAGATCCATATCCCAGACATGGATAGAAACCATTTAAGAACTCTACACGGCGCATTGAGTGCGAAAGTACAAGCGCCCTTCGAACGTAAAGGTTTTACAAATGCTACCCCCCTGTGGGCTCACTCAATCTGTGAACTGCCCGTAATGATCGTTACCAAAATCGGCGGACAAATATGGCACGCGATAGCGAACATAGATGTGAACACCTGTTGTAATACAGTTTTTGCGTCCCAATCAGTATCACAAATACAACATATCCCATGGTATAGAACCACCATACGAATGGGGTACCATTGTCCATTAACCCCATGGCGTCCTATTTTGTCCGCGTTTTTTGGTCAAAGCTGGTAACGATCATGCGGTCAATGGTGCCGGTTGGGTGAGCGCACCGGGGCTGCCGCGTAACCTAAAAGCACGCGCTTAAAGTGCAACGACACTAACCAAGAGTATACACACCATGTAGCGTTGCGAATCTGGATCTAGTTTGGCCGTTGCCCGTGAAGACGCAAACTGTATAAGATCTGATCCGATCTGGATCCGATCTGAATCTGCGCTGCCGTGTAGAATGCCCCAAAGGACATCACGATTTGAGGCATGCGCATGACGTGCATGATCATGGCATTCTGCCCGTTTGACCATGCATGATTTGGTGCGTTTCGTACATCGCAGGCCTGGCCTATCCTGGCGCAGACTACCGTATACGAGTGATATTACTTAATAACATTTTTAAATTTAACTACTTCTCCACACTTGTCTGTAAATGTTATGAATTGTGACCGACACATCAATAATACTCACCCACAGCAGCCAACAACATCCCTCTGAGCATTGTTATGATTGTTCATTGTTCAAATAAGAGTCCCTCTTTCACAACTTTAGTAGGCGTCTGTGGAATTTGATATTCGGGGGTTTAATTAAAGTTTTTAACCAAAAATATGGTGACCGTTAGGAAGTTTTTTTCTGTTGAATAACGGTTTCGGTGGTAGAACGGAACCATTTTAAAACAAAATCATTCGCTACACGGTAATCGATTTTTTTTGGGGGAAATGCGAATTAATGTCCGTGTGTGAAATGCAGCGGCGGTGACCTGTGTTGGTGTAATCCCATGCCCAATCCATGCACAGCGGACGTTGTTGGCTGCTGTTATATCACCCGTAAATGTCTCTATGAGTTCTTTCTTCACTAATTTCACTTCGGTCAACTATTTGTTTGTGACGGTCTCGCCTAACTCGTCCGCCATGGTTGTTCGAAAATAATCACGCGATTGGCGGCAGTTCTGATTGGCAATTAGTTTACTACCGCGCTAAAAAAGAGTATTTTCTCATTCTTTTAAATAGCTAAAATCCGCTCGATAAGAGGTCAGAGTGGGCTTCACTCCGAAGAACATTGGCATTTGAGCCACTCGTTAACAGAGTGAGCTCGTTAACCCTCTAGTTAAGGTGGCCAGGCGCTGCAATTTCCCTCGCAATTCTTTTTAGAGCTTAAAAGCCACCATTAGAGTTTATTTAAATTACTCCAACATTCGAGTGATTTTTCACTCTTTCATTTAAGAGAGTAAGTAGCAGTAGAAGCAGTATTTGGATAGTAGTATTGTAGTATATGTTTGTAGTATTAGTATTTGTAGTAGTAGTATTGTAGTACAGCCCTGTCATAAAAGTGGTGCAACTAGAAAAAAATATTGTTACATACTGAATTTTTCAAAAACAAAATAACGTACAAAGACCGGCTTTCCCATGTTATTTGTTTCACCTATTGCTTTTGGAACAAGGGTGAAACATAGGGCAATCGATTTCAGTTCTTTTCACGCAACATTAGTTTCACTCTTTTATTCCGTTGTCCGTCTACGGAGTCCCCCACCCCTACTATGATCCCTGCCGGACTATGATTACTTTCAACAACCGGTTCTCTACCTCATTTGTTCTTCCTTGCCTTACTTGTTTCTAACAGTAAAGGGAAGATGATTTGCAGGATCAGTTGCTGATCTTTCCAGATGATGACTTTGTTTATCCCGTCGTCTATTAAGTTTGCATATTCAGTTTTTCCTACTGAGATCCCTGCCTTATATTTATTCCAGTTTGGTTTTTAACCTGATCTTAAATTTGTAACATAATCAACATAACAAGATTAACTCCTACAGTCTTGATGTCCTCCTCTGTGAGCGCTGATACTCTGTATTTGTTGAAGTTACAAACTGTTTAGCAGTACGCCAGCCTTTTTTTTGTCGAAGCTTGACAAATCGACTTTGGTGACGTGATGTCGCAGTAGTAGTAGTATTATTTGTTGTGGTATTTATTTATGTGTTTATTAGTAGTAGTATATTAGTAGTAAGTAATAGTATAGTAGAGTATTCGTAGTAGTCGTCGTAGTAGTCGTAGTAATAGTTGTAGTAGTAGTAGTAGTGTATTTTGTTGAAGTAGTAGTCTTTGTGTAGTTTATTTGAATTTGTATTTAGTAGTAGTAGTAGTAGTAAAGTAGTATTATAAAGTAGTAGTAGTAGTAAGTAAGTCGTAATAATAGTAAGTATAGTAGTAGTTAGAATGTAGTATTAGTAATAGTTAATAGTAGTACTAAGTAGAGTAGTAGTAGTATAGTAGTAGTAGATAATAGTTAGTAGTAGTATATAGTAGTAGCAGTAGTATTAGCAGTAGCAGAGCAGCACTGTTTCAATACTATACCTCCGGTGTGGGCAGTAATATAGTCCTTCCTATAGTCCTCCGGGCTCACAGTCCGAGAACAATGGTTTGAACCATAGGGCAATCGAATCAGTTGACTTTTCACGCAACTTAGTTCACGCTTTATTCCGTTGTCGGCTACGAGTCCGACTATGAAATACCTGCCGGACTATGATTTACTTCTACAGGCCGGTTTCTACTTCGATTTTTCTCCTTTCTTACCTTTGTTCGAACCGTAAAAGGGAAAGAGAGTTGCAGGATCATTAGCTGATCTTTCAGATGAATAACTTTTTTATCCCGTCGTCTTTAACGTTTGCATATTCAGTTTTTCCTACGAGATCCCTGCCTTAATATTATACCAGTTTGTTTTTCTAACCTAGCTAAATTTGTTAACAATAATCATACTACCAAGATGAACTTCTACATTCTTGATGTCCTCCTCGTGAGCGCTGATATTCTTCTGTATTTGTTTGAAGTTACAACTGTTTACACCGGAAACTCCACTTGTTGTCGAAGCTTACATCGACTTTGGTGACGTGATGTCGCGCAATAGAAAATATTGAATAATGGGTAGTCTGGGTACAATAATGCCAAACGAGGCCAGGCACCTACTACCCAGATAAGACGACGAACGACCTCCCTTGTCCCAGCTACGTGGGCTAGCGCCGTGAAAATCCCAACTTCACGCAGATACTTCCGAAGATAAGCCATACAATCGTCGAGCTTTTTTAACCAAATGTCAGGCCTTAATGTTGTTAACAAAATGTTTGTGTAGGCATCCAAATAAGTGGCACAAAATCTGGAAGTAAATACTAATCCAACATACTGTCACACTGTCACAAAACAATATATGCGGACTTGAACTTGATTTGTTAAATAAAGTAATTGATTTTAATAATGGTTGGTGTACTGTAGTAACCCGCGTGAATCGATTAAGTACCTTTTGTCTAATGCGCCTTATGGCTATTTAAGTGGATTGGACATATCTCTGTTATTTTCTATTTGGTAACTATCTTAACTTTCAAGACCGCAATAACACTTTTATGCACAACATTTAGTTATTTATTGATCACATACGCCAAATGTCATTTTTCACACATAATGAGCTAATTTAAAGCAATTATGGAAGTTCTCTATACTTCTTCCCGACGATAACACTGGGACTTATACTACTAGAATTACTCGAAAAAGTACAGTTGCAGCAATTAACTTAATCGCCCGTGTAATACTGCACAGAACTAGTCTAAGCAAGACTCCAATGAGGGATATAGAGCTTTATTCGGTCAGGTATATATCCTCATTGAAGTCTTGACACTAACTAGTCAATGCGATGTTACCGGAGGAACACTGGGAATACAAATCTCTATGAGAAATATCCCATGCCATTTTGAACAACATAACCTATTGTCTTCTTTATTCCGTTCATTTGTATCCCATTGGTAACCATGGCTTTTGAATTTGCCAATAAAGAAGTAGGTTTGTGGGATTTCCGAGGCTGAATTGAGGGTGCTTGCAGTCTAAACTGAATGAGTGTTTGTGAAGACTGATGTAAATATGCAGACTGAGCTCATATTGAGGACTTCGACGTTGTTGCCAGCAGACATTGAATGTTGCTTCTACATTGGAGCCTGGTTAATATAGCAAATTCCCATACGTCTATGTGGTCTCTCGGGTGGCAAAGACCATTCCGGTTGGTTTGGGCGATGGTTTTCATTCCTTCTGTGGGTTTCCTGCATACATAGGACAATCCATTGGAGTTGTTACACAATGCCAGCAATGATGTTACTTTTTGTCACTAGAAAATACCTCTACGTTCAATAATTCCAAAGCACAACCGTTAGAAAAGGCCTGCGATGGGGTCTAGTCAGATACTGGGTACTACTTGAAAAAAATGTTGTGGAAAAACAGTGTTTTTGTTGGTGTCGAGAGTTACTTCGCTGGCGAGCATTACGGAAGGGAAGCCGGTTGTTCTTTACTTCTCCCCCAAGAGAGAGAGAAGCCATTGATAATCCGCTGACAACTAACTGAGCTTAAGTGGGCTGATTGATTTTTTGGTTAGTCATAAGGCTTATGATGTAATTGGCTCCTCAGAGACATGGTAAGACAAGATTTCTTCTCTTAGCGTAACCTAACCACAATGGCGCTGGTGGTGTCGGATTTCTTCAAATGAGTAAGCCTGATCCCGGGGCCGCGTGTTAATCAATGATACGGACGTCCTAACAGGACCGTGCTTTTTTTGAGACTGGAGCGGATTGGGAACAGTCGGGTTTTTACAACCCTACTCTTATTCGACACTGACGCGATGTACATGTACAGCTGTGGCTCTCTGTACACGGGACCGACGCTTAACGTCCCCTTCCGAAGGACGGATGTTTTCATGATTCATTTTGGCCCCATTCCAGGAGGAGAGGGTATCTGTATTTAAGCAATATCTGGTAGATACCGATTAAATCCAGAGCTTGAGTCCCGAATAAATATCAGCAAGTGCCACGACCCAACAGGGATTCGAACCGGGGATTTTTTTGTAATGTGCGCCACAGGCAGAGCACCCTAACCGCTAGGCCAGCTCTCCCACAAGACAACCTTAAATGTGCAATACAGGATACAGTAGAGTTTGTCTTGACTCTTCTCAGGAGGTTATATCCATGTTTAATCGTGGAATGGGCCATCAAGGTATTGTAAGACAGCTGTCCGACCTCAAGTTCTAGGGCCTCGCTCCCTTTTGGAATAACGTTTTTTACTAAGTTCATTTGTCCATTTGATCACGCTGCATCAATGAGTATGTACTAATCTGCTAAGAAATCCAGAATATGACGTCACTACTTCCCAGTACCGAAGGCCCCCCCGTTTCAAATTGTGAGGTGCACCTTCTAAGCGTTGTCTTAGGGTTTTCTGTTTGATTTAAACCCGCACGAATGTATTGTACAATACATTTATTTATTGTATACATGTAGTATAAATCCATCATTCAAAAATATTTTTTTTTTTTTTTTTTTTTTTTAAAAATGTTCAATTTCACCTTGGTATTTGAAGTATCAGATGTTTAATCTACTATGAGTAAAGTGTTGAAACAAATGAAGCGTATAGCACAAATGAAGGGCGATTTACCAAGGTGTCGTTTTTAGTTGTTGAATGTGTGTGTGTGTGCGCGCGCGGCGAGTTGCGTGTGTATGTTGCGCGCGCGCGCGCGTGTGTTGTGTATGTGTGTGTAAAGGTGATAAACGGACTAAACAAAAATCGTACAAAGCAATTTCTTGCGCCCTCCACCATGTCCCCAGGCAAAATATGTTCGATACCGCCGTCTGAGGCGATCGATGACTCTTTGGAGTCGCCAAACAGGTGAATGGCTCATTCGAATCCTTTGCATAAAAACAGTGAACGTTTTTTTAGTTTTTCCAACAGTCATCGCTTATATTTAAATTTACAAGGGAACCACAGAATACTTTGAATGGAAATCGCACGCAAAATGAAGAGCGTTTCATTCCACATGTAACATAAAATGCATTCTAAAATGTTCAAAATTTGAGATATGCGTTCCTAATTCTTTAAAACTTTAATCACCGATATCTCGAATGTGACCTTTTGTCGATTGACCTGTTTGGAGATGTCGTGCCGATATAACTAAAGTGTTATATCCGAAGCGGACGCTCAGAACGTTATATTACGATTTATTTTTTTTGAAATCTAACTTCTTAGTTTTTTCCGGTAGACAAGGTAAGTATATATATTAATCTTTCCTGAGATGGCCAGCCACACATGAGGTTGAAAACAAAAACATGTGGCGCTTGCCAGTGAACCGGCGACCTATGATAGTACTAGCACTACTCTCTTGCCTACTAAGCTATCAAGCCAAGGTTGGTAGAGTAGCGATCGATATTATCTATAGGTGTAGGTCCATAAGGTTTCATAATGCATACTCTCTCTATGTGCCTGTATGTCTGTATATATTAAAATTATGAATTTAATTTAAATTAATTCTAATCACACCACATGTACATGCACCTATACGTAACAAAATTGTGCTGTCTTTGTAATTTGTTCTGAAAGACTCAAAAAATTCCTGAGTCATATAAAGTAATTCTATATTGTACACCACGCTCATCCAGCCATTTGGCAAAATTTTATCTCAATCGGCCCAATACGTACCCGATATAGGTGTAAAAGTGTTAGCTGGTCGAGATGAAAATTTAGTTAAAATCCTTTTTTCCAAAATGACTCAAAAAATGACAAAAAGTGGCTTTCGGAGTCAATATACAGTATTCTATAACACACATGTACATCCACCCATAATTTACTTTAAAAAAAAACAAACAGTCCAAAGCCCAATACGTAAGAAAAAGTTGGAAATATTATTTCATTCAAGCGGCCCCAAACGTATGAATATGTGTACGGGAAAACATTTACCATTTTCATTACCACAAATGGAGGGAGTATGAATAGTTGTAATTGCATTACAAAATTATAAGATTTTAATTATATTTTTTACTTTCGTTACGTATTGGGCAGATGATTTTTTTGTTGCCACTATAAGCGGAACCCAATACATAGTCAAATTGTACGTATTGGGCTTTTGTCAACGCACTGGGCTCTTAACAATTGTCGCATCATCGACATTAGATATTTCGTGAATTGACATCAGCTTCGGCATCGTCGCAATTATCATCAACGGGGGCGGTGCGTCATACAATCATCGTCCGTCATCCTAATCATCGATATCCTCGATATCAAACACGAACGCATCGTCAACGACATCGACGATATCATCTACAGCATCATCGGCCGCATTATCGCATCATCATCGACATGAGATATTTCTTGTATTGATTTGATGATGCTGACAACGTTGATATGATTACACGATGCCAAAGGCCCGAAAGTCAATTCAGGAAATCCTTGTCCATGCCTGATGCCGACTATCAACGTCGTCCATGTCATCGATGTTGATGGATGATGAGTTTATCGACTATAACTGATTATTACGATTTACGAACATTGACTTGATGAGACGATGGCTAATCCTAATGCCGAATGAATGACTATTTTGAGTGTATGGACCACCACGGATGTGTGATAGCCGACGATGAACATAACGAACATTTGATCACGAAGATGACCGGCTACTATGCCGATGAGATGCCGATGACGATGTCGTTGATGATGTCGTCGATGTGGCCGTAGATGTTGTCCGTGTCGTCGATATCAATCATGTCGATGATGACGCTAACGATGATGATGATAGACGACGACGAATGATGTTATCTTGCTATAATGATGACCGAAGACTTGACGGTGATTACGACGTGTCGATAATGCCCGATGATGATCCTTTCGCTCGTTATCAACGGCGCATAATCACAATCCACATCGTCCTCCATTACGCGGTCGCATCGGTAACATCATGTCTCGCTCTTCTGATCATCATCGCAATCGGTCGCGGCCAATCATCGCGGCAATCATCGTCTTTATCGTTATCGTCGATATCAATATCGTGGTCGTCGTCGTCTTCAATGTCGTCAATCGTCATCATCACATCATCATCATCTGCGGTATCGCTCGCAGCGTCGTCACATCGTCAACGTCTATCTTCAGCATCATTATTGTCGGCATCAACATCAAATCAATCGACATCATGGACAATCATCGACATCGAACGACCGACGACGTCACCATCCCGACATGAGTCGTCATCATTAATCGTCATCCTAATCATCGTCCATCGACATGGTCCGACATTCGGCATCATCCTCGAACATTCAGATATTTCCTGTATTCTAAAGAATTTTTCACTAAGATTTAATGGCCAGCTCAAAGACTATAAAAGATCGGTTTTATCATCAATCGGCTTCCGCCATCGTCCCGTCATCATCACCTCCGTCGTCATCACCACCATCATCCACATCGACGACATGGACTACATCGTCGACAACATCGTTATGGCGATACATCGTCGACGATGATATCATCAACATCATCATTGGCATGAGCATACGATCATCGACAGAGATATTTTCCGTTATTGACTTCTAAGGAAGGGTGTTTTACTGAGATAGTTTTAATGCCAGATCAAAAGGGATCGTTTTGGTCCCTCATCGGCTTCAGCATCGTCGTCATCATCATCATCACCTTCTTCACCTCGTCAATCATCGTCATTGTCGCATCAAGATTGACGGACGACCATCACCGACATCGTATCATCTCTTTATCAATCGGGCCCAATCATCGGCATGAGATATTTCCTGAATAGTAGGCTTCGGCATGATCGTCATCATCAACCGTCGTCATCCAGCATCGTCGTCCTTCATAATCTCATCGACATCATCGATATCGACGACACGGATGACACCGTCGACGACATCGACTACATGTTTTTTTAGTTTCATCTACTTCATCGACGTCATCATCGGCATCGTTATCAGCATCGATCATCATATCGAAGGAATATTTACTGTATCGATTTCTTAAGAATTTCTTATTAAAAGGTTTTATGGACGATTCAAAGAATAACAATGGATCTTTTAATGGAATTCGGCTTCGGCATCGTCGGTCTTCAGAAGCATCCCGACAATCTCGATGTCGAAGACATCGACTCATCATTGGATAATCATCGGTATCATTCATTGGCATCCTCGAAATGAGTATTTTTGTATTGGACTTCTAAGAATTGTTACGGAACAGAGTTGTTAATGACAGATTCAAAAGATATCAAAGGATCGAACATGAGATATTTCTTGTATTGACTTCTAAGAATTGTCACTGAACATGGTTGTTAATGACCAGATTCAAAACGATTCAAAGATTCGACATCGAAAGTTCCTGAATTGACATCGGCTTCGGTATCGTCAAAACACTTCATCAACGTCGTCATCATCATCATCATCGTCCGTCGTCCGTAATTATCATCGATGTTCATCGATATGAACGACACGGCGATAGCGTCTACCGACCAATCGACGAATGGTATAATGTTTCATCGGCGTCATCATCGGGAATCATTATCGGTATCACATCGACTTGAGATATTTCTGTATTGATTTCTAAGAATTTTTAATGGCCAATTCAAAGAATATCAAAGAGGGTTTCATATCATCGTCTAGCATCATTGTCCTAGTTCAACCGTCGGTCGTCTCATCATATCATGACATCGTCGCGATCCCTGACGACATCGGTATCATCATCGACATGAGATACTTCCTGAATTGACCTCGACACGGACGACAATCGTCCATGACATCGGTGTCATCGACGATAGCGTCGACCTCCAACATCATGACATGAATTGCACTTCGGGCTGCGGCATGTTCGGTATCACATCAGCGTCGTCATCATCACATCATCATCTTTTGGTCATCAAATCATCGAAGATCGATACACCGACGACACGGCGCCGTCGCTGATTTCATACGACATTGCTATTATCGACTTCATTGACATCATCGGCATCATCGTCGACATGAGATATTTCCTCTATTGAGTTTAAGAATTTTTCACTGAACATAGTTTTAATGGCTAAATTCAAAGAAATGAAATATCGGGTTTATCATCAGCCGGCTTCAGCATTGTCGTCATTATCATCAACGGCGTCAGCCGTCATCATATCATCATTAATTCATCGACATTCAGGACATCTTCATCGGCATCCTGAATTGATTCGGCGTCGGACTGTCGTAATCATCATCAACATCGCATATCATCATCACCATCGTCGGCATCAACAGCATCATCGTTTCCTCACAATCATCATGGGACATCATCGATATCGACAACCGGGACGACATCAAACGACTTGGTATCAACGACCATTCATTATCGTCAATCATCATATGGTTATCCTCATCGGCCCGTAATCAATCTGCCTGAAATATTTTCCTTAGCGACTTTTTCGACTGAACAAATTTAATGGCCAGATTCAAAGGACATCCCAAGGATCATTTTAACCATCACGGCTTGCAGCATCGTCTCATCATCATCGTCATCAATCACGTCATCCTCGTCATATTAAGGGGTAAATTCAAATCGTCAGCATGAGGCATGGTGATACTTCTAGTACCATTTACTAATCCCGTTTTTTTTTTGCACATTAGATACTTAGGATAATCGAGAAGAGGACTGGAGCAAATAAGAAAAATCACGGGAGACAATAAGTCCCTCTGAAATATTCCCTTACTAAATTCAAATGTTTGGAAAATCCAGTTGCCCCCTTAGGCGCGGCCGTTAAAATGGGAAACGTAACTATAATCACAACTTAAGTTAATATGTTATATTCAAAACCAACTTGGATCTTTTAATATGTATAATGTGGAATGTGATTTCATACAAGGTACCCCTCCCAAGAATAAATGTACACAATTAATCATCAGCAAGTGTTTACAATATCGATGTAGAAATCAGCGAGTTACTTTTTGAGCTGCGAAGCAAGACTCCTACAAATCGCCCCAGAAACTCTGTTAGTTATGTGTGCGTTCGATCGTCCGTTCTTACGGTACCATTAAATGTGTATCCATTGATGCTCCGTTACAGTGTCCCCCCCCCCCCCCCCCCCCCCCCCCGGAATTATTCGAATAGCACGAACATGCTTATTTTCGGTGTTATCAATAATAAAAAACTATCGGGTTGGTGGGACGCTGTTCGGACCTAACAAGGTCAAAGTTCATATAAACACGGGGGAAGGAGAGGTGATTCCAGTCAACGGTTGGTGGAAAGGCAGAAAAGCAGAATGGGCAAAAATCGCGAAATTCGTGTATAAGTGTTAGTGTACGACAAGGCCATGCACTGTCGCAAACAAGTTGTAGTTAAATGTTAAGGCGACAATTGTTCAATATATTTTAAACCACTTGCAGATATCCAAATAATTATACAGGAAACTAGCGAAGATCAGTTCTTGAATAAAATCCCCCAAAAGGATAGCAAACAGAAAACGACTCAGTTTTCCCTGGGTTAGGCCTATAGGGGCTTATAAATTATGGGAATGGTGTAATAGTTCTGTTAATTTTCGTAGCTTGTTGTGGTGTGGGTCGCTACTGCTGTAAAGGCTCTAGACAAAATTGGCCTAAAGGCCACGATTTGAGCTTAAAATAAACCTTGATTAAATTAATATTATTTAAGTGTGTCAGCACTAGCGCCTACCGGAGTTTCATAGCTGAAATTAGTCGTCTTTTATGCTTTTTCGAAAAACAAATTTACTATTTGATGAAAGGACATGTGTAGAACGAAGCGGTAATCGGGGAGTAGTCTGATGAACAAGATTTGGGGATCACATGCAAATACCCGTCTGTTTCTGCGAGGGCATGCAGCACTGCTACCGTGTACAGATCAGGGCCTGGCTCCAGGTTGCGAGCGTTCGCTAATGAAATCCAAACATTGTATATAATGATACGATTCAAATATGTTTTTTTTATTTTGCTAGGGTTGGGTTCCCTTAAATAGGGAGGGGTATAATCTCCCCATCAACCCTATAAAGTCCTACATTTGGGTATTGCAAAGGGTGAACCTTTCTGGAATAAACAAAATGACCTTTAGCTATTTTCCAAAATCTTGGAAAGGAGGCACCACACGCCTGTGACCCAATTGACTTTTACTCCTGGTTACTAAGGAAATATTGAGCTATATTACATTAGATTTTAGAGCAGTTCAAAAATTGACCCCACTAGTAACTTTACCCCTCTCCTGGGGCCATCACGCAGCAGCGGGTTTCCGCCAGACATTCATATTTGCAAAAGTATATTTTTCTCTGAATTCCCGTGTGAGATATTGTATCCTGTTCGTTTGATCAAAACCTTCTGGACTGCTGTCTATACAGAAAACAAGACAATTTCAGTGAGTCGGTTGTTATTTACGCGTATGGGATGGCATGTCTCTAAAAGTGCACCCGGGATACAAATCTGTTAAACAGTTGTCTCTGAATGGTATTGTGTTCGCAGACCAAGATACCCGCCCGATTGCTCCCTTCATCTAATATACAATTACTGTTTTGTAGCGATCAGTGGTTACAGTGCGACTGCCGATTAAAAACTAATTTTAAATATGACGCGACCCCTGTCAAATGTCCACGTTTTCATCGATGGTTCTGGTTAGGCCAACTAAAACCTTTGTAATCACAAAATGATATCAAAACAACCCTCTTACCATTTTTCTCAAATATCTGAGGTTTTAAAAAGTGTAGTTTTTTTTTGCAAGATTATATCGACGAAGATTTTACTCAACTTTAGAGCTGTGTCCTTTTTTTACTCAACATGAGTGTAAAATAATTTTTACAGTTTATATTGTTTTTGTATTTCTGCCGTTGCAATATGGAATT
This sequence comes from Ophioderma brevispina, assembly GCA_023653785.1. Lineage (NCBI taxonomy): Eukaryota > Metazoa > Echinodermata > Ophiuroidea > Amphilepidida > Ophiodermatidae > Ophioderma > Ophioderma brevispina. The sequence goes on from JAMKCH010036332.1 coordinate 45,155, forward strand.
TTCAATGTAACAAACCATAACAAAACCTTGTCGTCATGGCCTTTTAAAGTCGGAATTTAAAAACAACTAGAAGGACTACACGTGAGCCTAACTTTCTCATTACAAAAATAGTGTGAACTCCCTTGTAAATTGGGGGTGTTGTAAATTACTGATTCAAAACGGACAACAAAGCCTACACATTTTAACCTAATTAAAGAGGGATGGCCCGATTTAAGGATAGTGAAGTTTTCATCTTGATAGATTGGCCTTCACTCAAAAACCCCACCTGTACAATTTCGCGCCGATATTTCAATGCGTTTTCATGTGCGAGAAAAAAACGTGATTCGTAAGCCCATTAGAGTACTGTGTAAAATTAATATTGGTCGACCAAATTGGGGTACTTTTAGCTCATTACTTCCAAACAAAACATCCTTTGGCCCTATGATTTCACAGGGTAAATGAGAAAAATAGTAGCTTTCTTCCGATACCAAAATTTTGACCACTTTCCGGTAAATCTGGGCTTCTGGGGACGAGGCTTATTAGCGATCGGGCCATGGTTCTTTAATATAGCAGTCATGTATAATACGTACAAGAAAGATCAAGCTCTCTTTATTCAAAGCCAAGGTTTTCAAAATCTGACAAGTTCCTAATATTGCAATCTTTTATCTCAAGTTGATGCACGAATAAGCTGTTTGAGAGTAAAGAAAGAAAGAAATAATTTTCAAAGGGCGGACGTTAAAGAATAATGTTATTGTTGGGCAGAGGAAATGAATGGTTGAAATTTTACAAAATCGTGGGACATGTAAAGTATTGAGAGCATTACCTGTGATGTTTACTAGTAGCACAGGTAGTCTTTACCGTATATATTCGATTATTTAACAACTTGAGACAAGTCTTGGATATGCTTTGAACGTAACTCACCTTTGACACTGCGACCTTTGTACTATAGTATTTTTCCTTACAATAAACTTACCAAAATAAGTAAGTTCAAATCACTGCTAGTACTTTCTAAATATGTTCAGTGTATAAACATTATCATTTGTCCTTAGGTAGCCCGAGGGGTGGTGGAGGATTTCACTTTTTTAGCGAAAACAATCGCGTTCCCCCGCTTCCGTTAACAATATCGCATTATCCCGTTTTATAAAATTTGTCATTAAAAGTGCATGTTCTCCCCTCAATGAAAAATTTCATGTCATTCTCAATTTTGTTTGTATTCCCCCGTGCGTAAATTATAACCTCTCCATTAGATGGCTTCAAACTCGCGAAGAGTTCCATATGTACACCTCTTAAGATTTACATGAAACAAATCTTTTTGATTTCATGGCCAAAATAAATAAACCCTAACCCTAGGCCAACTATAAAAGTAATTTGTAGTACATGTACAACTTCAAAGGGGGTACACATGGAACCCTTGCCAAAACGCCACCGCCAGTTCCACCAATGGTTTATGGGGTTTGAAACGTATATGAGAATAACAAAATTGCTCCTAATGTGTTGTTCTAATTTATATATGAATTATGCATTATATATTATCCAGTGTGAAAGCAACTATAGTCGGCGGGAGCCATAGTCGAACGGAAATAAAGCGTGAAATAATGTGCGTGAAGAGTCAACTGATTTGAGTGCCCTATTCCTTACCGTGTAGCAGGACTGTGAGTTACGCCGGACTAAAACTACTTCTACACTAGATTTTAATGACCCTCTTCTTTCAGAAATCTTGAAGTGCAACTGATTTTCTTTAGCGTTAGAAGTTTTGTCTTGGACTTAGGTTCGGTACTTGATTCAAACACTCTGAAAAGGAAATTCATTATATTTATTAAAAAAAACGTAATATTAAAAAAAAAAAAAAAAAAAAAAAAAAAACCATTTTAATATAAACATGCAATGGTTGTAGGCTGATTGCCCAGGTATGGACCCGAATAAATTACTTTCAAAAAATTAATGTATCGGGTCCAATACAGGCAAGAACATTTGATAAAACAGAATACAAATCAGATTAAGTAAAAAAGTTATTAAGGAACATGACATCCCAACATTTGTGAGCTCAGCGGAAAGCGTATTTAATCTTGATTTCGTCCAGTGATCATTCCACATGGCCGCTATCGGTTGAACTTGTGGCGGTCAGGAAAATAAACAATGCTCAAAATGATGATATTAAGGGTATGTCTATATTTATGTTAAATTAAATGGTATTTTAATGATGTCAAAGTCAGTGATAATGGCAATAATTATTTGAAAAACATTTGTAAGTATTTTCTTACCCGAAAGGTTGTTACTGATGTTTGTTTCTTCGTATGGTGTGTGTTCTTTCAAATCTTGGGGACACTCCCATTTTGGAAGTTAAGCGTATAGCTTTTAATCCGGTGTGAAAGTAATCATAGTCCGGCAGGTATCATAGTCCGGGCTCAATCGATTGCCCTATTGTTCACCATTGTTCCCGGACAGTGAGCCCGGAGGACTATATCTCCTGCCACACCGGCATTTCTTGTCATTACCACTCGTGGCACCATACCAGTCTTATCGACCTTTTGTTGTACTAATCCTTAAGCACTCATCTTTTGTTGTTGTATGTACTATTTCGACACAATTAGATGTATGTATATATTTTAAAATATAACAATAATGTTGCGTTCATGGACTGGATTTGTGCTTCCTTTGTACACCATCGATTCGTAAGATTTGATAATATCTTTGTTCGCTTCGGGCTGCTTATTGACAAGCGATCATCCAGAACAGAGACGCGATGCAATGCCTTAATTAATAACACGTGGACCGACCTGTGGTCAAAATACATGGTAAGTGATTGATAGGTGTGCAGAATATTGAAAAGATAGTACCTGCCCTAGTTTCTCATTCGACATTATACAAGCGAAAAAAAAAAAAAAAAAAAAAATGGCTCTCGTTTCATATGATAAGAAATGTCTGTAAGCAATTTTTGTACAGGCTGAATCAGAGATTTCGAAATATATGTTCGTGTAGTAATTAAAATAAGTCATCTAGAACCAAAGACAGTCACCTAAAATGGTTAATTAAAAAGTTAGAGATGAATTTGATTTTTCGGTTCATGCAGCAAACATTATGCACAGTATAACAGTGCCATAGAATACCGTGTATAACAAAAATTCCGATCCGAAATTGTGTAACAAAGTTTGAGCTTAAGCTTAGTTATTTCACATATTGATTGGTATATGGACAAGCATTACATATATGCAAAAACACGATTTGTTTGAAAATTAAGTGCGCCCTCGTTGGGAAATCTCTGAGTCAGCCTTTTTCTGAGCTATTGTTCACTTATAGGTTTATGCATGTTCACTGACATAAATAAGAAGATCAAGAGAAATTACAGCCTTAAATTCAGCATGTTCAGTTCAGTTTTTCCGCTCCCCTGGTTAAATCTGTCATAAAGACGCTGCTTGTCGGTATCTGATATTCTCTGGTAAGGTGTGTTTCACTGCCAAATGACATTTGAATTGCCTATGTAACATTTGAATTACCTAAGTGAAATGACATGCACTGATGAGCACAGGATTACATAACAGTTTCCATTGTGTGGACATTTGACTTCACTATTGACATTTGATTTACCTGTTGTGATTTTGATCTTTTCAAGCGGAGATTTGTTCTGTCCTTTTCTATTGTTTTGACATTTGAATTCCCTATTGACATTTGAATTTCCAAAAATTACAATTGCTCTGATACCATGGATATTTGACCTGGAAAACCTATAACACGTGGACCGACCTGTGGTCAAAATACATCATGGTAAGTGATTGATAGGTGTGCAGAATATTGAAAAGATAGTACCTGCCCTAGTTTCTCATTCGACATTATACAAGCGAAACGTTTTTGCTAAATCATCGAATTGTGCTATATTACGAATTTGATGCGTAAAGAAAGCAGTTAGTAGAGGAACCATCTCTTCAAAAGTCACTCTTTTCAATACTTACACATTGGGCGACAAGCCATTACGTTTTTTTTCAAAAAACACAACTGATTCTGTCTCTTGACGATAAAACGAAGTAATTCCGTACGATGTAAGGATAATCAACTGAAAAATATATCGGATAATACTAGCATAGAGGATAGCCAGTTACTAATGACAGATATCTGAAACCAATTGGTAATATAATGCAAGTTGGTGGCCATTGTACTTTACTGGAAATATTGCTACAATATTAAATTAAGCGAAACTTGTTTTAAACACGAATTTTAGCCTATCTAAAATGCAAACCGTCATTGATACATTAAATACTCTGAAAACAAAATCCAACAACAGTCAAATTTTACCATCTGAATGTTTTCTCAATGAGACAGCCTTAGTATACGTTATCCCTGAAAATCAACGAAGTGACTGGTTTTACACTACATGGCAATCCATCATTATACTCGTATTCCAACCAATCGTCGCAGCAGTTGGACTTGTTGGTAACACTGCTTTGCTAGTGGTTATTTTATACATTCGAGAGATGCGAACTATTACCAATCTTTACCTCGGAAATTTTGCAGTTTCTGATTTAGTTACAATTGCTTCAACTGTAGTAATGAATTATTTGCAATATTATACCTCTAATGGATTGATTTCAGCTACAAATATCAGGACAAATTTGGGATGTACATTAGATGGAATTCTAATCCATATATTCTTTTTTGCATCTTTTGGATTCGTTTTACTGGTAAGTTTTGAGCGTTTTTTAGCAGTTTGCTACCCAATTAGGTACAGAAATATAAGAACAAAAATCGCGCCGTCAAATACGTAACATTTACTTGGATAGTCGCAGTAACATTGGGTGTAGTCATTGCTCCTACATGGTGGAAAGTGCAAAAGGGCTGTATCATATGGGATACTAACGAAACGACCAAAGCCATATCCGTTTTTAATTTTTGCGCCAGCGCGGGGCCTGCATTCTCAAAATTACACGCCTTGATTGAAAGCAGTTATTTTTTTCTGACATTTGGAATGAGTACTGTATTTTATTTTTTTATTGTTATTCGTCTTAAACGACGTACATTCGGAAGTACTGATATACAACATGCTCAAGCTAAGACCACTCGAAATCAAGTTGCGAGGATGGTGATATTGAACGGGTTAGTGTTCTTTTTATGTCAAATCCCTTTTCAGTTTCTTAACATTTACACCTACAGCCACAGCGATTTCCTCACAACAAAACAGGTCATCACATTGCTGTGGGTTTCACGAATACTGGAACGTGTGAATGCGTCAGTAAATCCTATTATTTATACCGCAGCCAATTCTAGATACCGTCGAGCTTCTACCAAACATTTCTTCACAAGTTATGCTTGCAGACATGTCAGCGCAAAAAGGAACCTCATAATTCTGGAAACGTTGAGACTCGTTTGCGTTAGATATTGAATTGAATTAAATATAAATGTACACAAATTATCATCATTAAAGTGTTAGCAATATGCTCTAGTAATGAGCCAGTTACGGTTTTGTATATATTTCACCATTGTATAGCTTAGTTAGTTAAAGTTAAACCAAAGTTTAAATCCGGTTTTGTTCCCGCTAAACGTGGTGGCCGGATTTAGCTCACACTCAGAAACATTGCTGTGTGAGAATTTCTTGGAGCAAAAGATAATTGGCCGGATGCTCTTCCTGACGCCAATCCACAGTTTTCGGCGGTGGGCCTAGTAATGATGTAATGTGAAAACCGGACGAGAGCCGTGTTGTGTATTCTGAATCTATACTCAATGAGTACCCATTCGAATATCTTTCTCAATGTCAAACGGTCTGCGGAGATTTTCGCTCCACGTTAATTGTAGAACAAAAGTGTAGCAAGAAAAATTAGAATGCTTGCTAGATCCAAAAAAGGTACTCACAATTTAGTCTATAGGCTACATTTTATCACAAAAAAGCATGTCATGCATGTTGTAGAAGTAGAGATGGAACCGTGCCGAATACGGAAGCGGTTAGACCCGCTAAGATCCCATCTTACTTAATTGGTAAGATAAGGACGGTATTTGGAGTTCAGCTTTGTTATCCCTAGACAAGGCCCGTTATATAGGGTTCAGCTTTGCAATCTAGAGATAAGGCTTCCTTATCTGGAGATAACGGACCTCTTCGATATAAGCTTCAGATAAGGGCCGTTATTTGGGGTTCAACTTTGTTATCTCGAGATAAGTGGTCTTATTCCGAAATAACTTTGAGAAATCAAAGACCGTTATTTGGTGTTCAGCTTTGTTATTTTCAATTAACGGAGCGTTATTTAAAAATACCGCTTCTTTATCTAGAGATAAGATGGAAGTAATACACTTGAGCTACCACATGAGTGGTCATCCCATACATGATTAAAAATAACGATATTTAACATTTGCGAAGTTTACGCGACAGTAGATATTGACACCTGCATGTATGCTTCAGCAGCCGATATGAATCTTTGACAGATCTAAACCGTGCACATGACACGGTCAAGTTACTTATAAATGAGGCGAATTGAGTATTAAGTACACTCAGATGGTCAGCTGAAAGTCAGAACGTCAATACAACGAAAATTCAATATATCGCCCTCCTCTATCATCGCAGATGTCATTTACTTATTATTAGAGTTTTAGAATTTACCACACGATCCTCTGGCGTGCCGGCGAGTAACGAGTATGATATTTGATATTCGATGGCAGCTGGTGTAGTCTACTCTTTCTTCTACTAGCTGACTAGTGATCTGATAGATGCATAGATGGTCAGTTCTATGCATTTTTTGTGGTGTAGTAAATCTTGAGGTACTTTCAATTGTTGGAATTTATTGTTCTTATCCTCATGTTTAGCTGATCTCTTGCTCACCTATGGGATCCACCCTTTATGATTGCGTCACTTCCTGGAAATAACACCAACAGGTTCGTGGGTAACCTAGTGAACTATTTTTTTTAATCAAGCCGTCATTCTACTCGGTGAAAGCTAAAGTGGGTGTTATTCCATAAATTAGTCAAACATATTTGAAATAGGCTCTACAATCCTACAATACATCTATTCACGAATATTCTTGGCATTCGAAAGCCATTTCCCCTATACTCGAAGATTGAAAGCTATTGAAGAGAAACATTTCTTTTCACTGTCTCTTTACTACAGAGGAAGGGAAGATCATGCTGTATTTCGGGCATTGTTTGAAAAATCTAGTGTATATTGGTGTTGAAATATTTATGAATTTCATATGTGAAGTCTGTGATTTTCAATGAAGTTCAGTTTGAGAAGGTAATTACTTATTGAATTTATAGCAACTTTCACACCTCTAAGATGGAACCATTTATCAATGAGGTAAACATTCTGAAATCCAAATCCAACAGCAGCCACATACCACCTGATTGTTCTATTGATGCGATATCCAAAATTTACGTGATACCTGAAGCCGAAAGGAGTGCTTGGCTTTACACCACTTGGCAAGCAATCAGTATACTCGTTTTGCACCCAACCGTGTCAGCTATTGGGCTTGTTGGTAACACCGCCCTACTTGTAGTTATTGTGTACATTCGAAAGATGCGGACTATTACCAACTTTTACCTCGGAAGTCTTGCAGTATCCGATACAGGGTATCTTATTTCAGCGACAGTAAGTGACTTAAGGGATTTCTATTATATCGCTCAAGGCTCTATTTTATCCACGAACGTTAGTACAAAAATGGGATGTATTTTTTATCAACTTATACCCCATATATTCTTCTTAGCATCTTTTGGGTTCGTTTTGCTGGTAAGTCTTGAGCGTTTCTTGGCTGTATGCTACCCAATTATGTATAGGAATATTACTAGCAAAACCCGCGCTGTCAAATACGTCTTATGTACTTGGATTTTTGCAATAACATTGGCTCTCGTCATTGCGCCTTCCTGGTGGAAAGTTAAACAAATCTGTGTCATATGGAATACAGACGGTGAATACAAAAAAGCTTCATTGTTTTCTTTTTGCAGTGGAGCCGGGCCTGCATTCGATAAACTACACTCTTTAATTGAAAGCAGTTACTTTTTTGTGACATTTGGAATAAGCACTATTTTCTATCTCGTGATTTTATTTCGTTTAGAAAGGCGTACATTTGGAACTTCTGATATACAACAGTCACAGGTTAAGACCACTCGAAATCAAGTTGCCAGAATGGTGATTTTGAATGGGCTAGTGTTCTTTTTGTGTCAGATTCCTTTTCAGATTTACAATATTTACAACTACAGTGGTAGCAAATTTCTCACATTCACACAGGTTAGCACCTTGTTTTGGACAGCACGATTGTTAGAAAGTTTGAATGCCTCAGTTAATCCTATCATTTATACCGCAGCTAATTCAAAATACCGTCGAGCGTTCTACCAAACATTTCTTCAGAAGTTCTGTTTACAAAAATGTAAGCGCAATAGGTTACCCACCATTTCTAAAAAGATTGAGACTCGTTTGTGACAGTTTATTGCATTGACTTTGGGAATGTGGAACGAATTCTTGTTCGTTTTTCCATACAGAATGATGTTATTTCCTAAAAATCCATGAGTCGATTGTCATGTTGATGTTCTCTGATTGCCAAAAATGAGCGAGTTGGCGGACGCTGTTTTGCACCTACCGAGGTCAAAGTTCCATATTAATGAAAAATATTAAAATTGTGCATTACTACTATGTTAAAAAACGTCACCATTGTCATAGCAACTACGATCATGCTATAGCTCACGCTAAATTGGAAGCCATATTGAAATTTTACAAAACATTGTGGCTAATCTTTGCGACGGTAAACATTCTGAGCACATTCCTGACGATGTTCTTGGATTAGTGCATTTTTCCATGATGTAAGGTTTACGTATAATGGACATTGGTGGTAATATTTAAAGAGACATGAGGAGATTTCCAGAAACAAGCGCCCCCAATTTTTTTTCGAACCCGGGTTTTTTGCATATTTGGAATGCTTTCCAATGTATTAGACCACACCTGAAGTAATAAGCCGAATACGCCGTCTTTATGTAATAAGGTGATGATTAGTACTTTCTGTCGTGCACGACAGAAACTCAAAGCACGGTGTTCTATGGGGACAATTACGATAGTCAGGCAAGTTAAAAACTAGGTTTGCGGGTTGTTTTTTTTTTTCGTGCTTGTTTGTCCAATAAACCTTCGAAACGTTCTCGGAAGGTGGTCTACATCCGATCTAGTGCAATTTGAGAGAAATGTGTATCCTAAAAAAATCTCCTCCTGTCACTTTAAGCGACCGCCAGCTTGTATCAAGATGGCCCTCGGCACACTATGCTTTTATTAATCTATCTCTGTGGGTGGACTGGATCGTACTATTTCCCTACTTCTTTGAGGTTTCACGCCTCTAATTAAACTGCCTATACTATATGTACAAATACGCCATCAAGAAACTCTTATTTCTTCGCTATCATGTTACCGGAACCTTAAATGGTAGATTTTCTTAAAAGATCTTCATACTGTCAGCCTAACAAGTATAGAAAGTGCATTGGTGACCAGCTTCCCTTTGAGAAATCTCCCTCAAATTTGGAAAATAACACGTTTTGGGTCACTTGTGATATTGCTGAACATACATGGGTAATTTATTATCTTATTATACATTGCTCTCTACTGCAGATAGTACTCTTGACAACATAATATAATCAAAGCTATATGTGATGTGCGTAAACTCTCCATTTGGGTCATTTACTATTTCAAAGTCACCTGACATCAACTGTTTGTATTGCTTTTACATGTGTTAACCCATGTACGTGGTTAGCCCTCACCTGAAAAGATTAAGCCTAAAACAATTTCTTTGCGTGTAAATCAAGTCATTTGGTAATAAACCAACTTCGGAGTGGTTTCATTCCAATACGTGGATTTTGGGTTTCCTACCGGAAATCATTTTTTACCGAAATTTGTATCCTACAATGCACCAACGATGCACGAGTAGATATGCATCACTCCATGCACGCTCGCGACTTAGTGCGCCTCCTTTAAACTACGCACACATTTTGTGGCCCAACAATTACAAGGCAATCAAAGAGTACTTGTTACTTGTAAAATTTATGTACAGCAAACGGTTTTCGCACAGTTATGACAGAAAAATTACCGTATGATACAAAACACCATAGAATATATATGCGCTATTTATTTTTATTATCTACTCGTACATCGTTGGTGCATTGTGGGATAGGAATTTCGGTAAAAAACGATTTCCGGTAGGAAACCCGCGATCTACGTCCCGGTCCATGTCCTTAATTATTTAATAATTGCTTTTAGGTTCTCGATTGTGTGAAAATAGTACTTATTACATGTATAATGTGCTAGAAGACTCAAATAATAATATTTTTACGGGGTAATAGAGGTAGTAAGGAGCCAGAAAAGCATTTAGAATATTAAGAATAGTAGAGAACAAGTGAAGAGAGGTCACTATTTATAGAGATGATGTAATTTGTAAACTATTTATAGGGATGATGTAATCTGTAAGAAGTCCCATTGGCTAGCACTACAGCACATAGATGTGTAGGATATTATATCACAGTGCTAAGTCTAATTAATATAGATATGAGGTAACACTTAGTGCTCTCTTGAGAAATCTAGAAACTTCAAAGAGAAACTATATAAACTGGGGAGTAATACAAGTCTAGGTCTGTGCTTGAAGTTAACTTGAAGGGAAAAGTTCATTCAAGACCGGAAGTTTGCATTGACCAAGGAGATAATCAAGATTGACTGATATTTGTTAATAAATCTGCACTTGAGAATAATTTAACTTGGAGTTGTCAAGTGTGTTCTTACTAGGGTTGGGCATAAATTGGTATTTTTCTAATTTCTTTCAAAACGAGTGGATTCTTAGGCCATTTCGGTTGTTGAAAACAAAATCCGGAGAGCTTTTTGACCTAAGATGAATTTTTAGGTTGATAAAATTACTTTTAAGTTTTGTACATGAAGTCAATAGGATTTGGAGGTTGACTCACTTGTCACTTAATCACTTGTCAAAATCTGACACAAACAAACCACTGTTATATTACTAGCACATAAGCATAGGTACATTGCTTCCTTTTATAAAAAAAACTAAGTTTCCATAGTAATCAAGTTCATGATTGCCTAAAATAAAGAGCAATTTTTTTAGCCTGCCAGAGGGAGTAGAGTCACTCATGAGCACTGCAATCATTTTCACCTAATGGTCTGAATTGTCATAGCCACTAAAACATCTCTTTATTTACAAGATGTTGCCCTCTACTATCTTTTGTCTGTTAATAATAGGATCACAGTTGGAATGAAAACACACTGGCATGGCACTGGCATGTTATGTAACAGGTTGTACAGACTTGACCTTACTACAGTACACTGCCCTTCATAGCACAACCATAAGTCTCTTGCAAACAGTTGCAATTGTCTATTGTAAGCATTACTTGTTGGTAAAACCCTCCAGTACAATTGGAAGGTATTGACATGTTATAAAGGCTTGACCTTACAACCTGTCTTTCAACATCCAGTAACCCATAAGATCTGGGTCATTTTTGGTTATTCTGTGTATTGCCCTGCCTCAACTGAAATAATTTTGTTAAAAAATAGTTTTTTTGC
>JAMKCH010036333.1:0-13631 GCA_023653785.1 Ophioderma brevispina
TTATGATGGCATTATTGAGAATGAGTGGCAACATTTTTGTGATAACTGAACCCTGGTTGGCTGAAAGCGAGCATGTGGTCATTGCTGCGATGCTGCCTGAGGGATATTCTTTCCTGCACTTTACCAGGAAGTCTGATGACCATGATGGTGTTGGGATAATCCACAAAAACTTGCCTAAAACATTATCAAAATACACCCCCACAGGGCTGATTAACACACCTTCTTTTGAGCATGCTTGTGTGTATAAACAAAACTAGGTTAGACTCATCCCTATGTGTACGTCCACACCTTCCAGGGAAGAATGGTCTCAAAAGAATTCAATTCTTAAATGAGTTTGATACTTTCCTAATGAGATTGTCGTGTTCCGCTAATAAAAAGATACGGCGGGTGATTTCAACGGCATGTTGACCTCCCCGCTAAAACGGAGCGTCTATTCATTTTTTGAAGATTCTGGCTGCTAATGGTTTTCATCTATGGCCCTACCCATAAAGATGGTCACACTCGGGACCTGATCATATCTCGTCTTGAAGATGGATTAGTGGCTGGGTGGGACTTCTTGCCTGGGCTGGGATCTGTTCATCGTTTGATTAAGTGTACGATTAGCAGCCAGACAAACAAAACAACCCCCCCCCCCCCCAAACAAAAAAAAAAAAAAAAAAAATCACCACTCAAGAGAACTATGTGCACCATCAGGCAAATATAAAGAAATCTTGACCAGGACTCTTTCTCAAATGACATTCATCCATGAATGGCAGTCTTGACCTTCGTGATGGCTCGTTGATGAGGTTGGTGCTTGGAAATTTGTCTTTAATAGTGTACTCGATTCAAGCACAATCCTCAACAGCGTTCCCCATTGTTTGGACCACGATCACCTTGGTTTAATAAAGAATTGATGAGGCCACAAGACGTGAACGTAGAACGTTTTTAGAGAGAAAATGGGTAAAACTAGAAATAGTGTCGATCTGGATGCATACACTGTACAACAGCAGTGAATGGTAAACTCATGCATCAGTGCTCTAAGGAGGTTTAGTACAGAGAACAATTAGAAAATGCTAACAACAAAACCATGTCTGCTACTCTGAATAAGCTTCTGAACCCCAAAACTAAACAACTTCCGAACTGTAATTCAGCTATGAAATAAGTAGCTTCATTTGACCAGGTTTTTCAGCGACAGGTATACAAATCAGACGGGACCTTGATAAATCCAGGTCAAACTCGCATGAATGATCCTCCAAGGGGGACAATACTTGATGAGACCGTTCCAAACATGGTTAATCCCGTACTGTTGAAGACTGGAACCAAAGGTGATTATGTCAAGTTCCATCAAAACCCAGGTTCCTTAGACACCATTGGGGTTACTTAAGGAGAATGTTGCAACTGAGCTGAGCATTAACACTGATCATTAAAAAGTCTATCCGCACTGGTTTTCCCAGCTAAGCTCGGGGAAGCTGCCGTGACACCCCATTCTCAAAAAAAATAGTGAGTGCCCAGATAAAGAATCACCTTGTCTCAAATGACTTAAATGAGAGTTTCATTCAGCTTACAAAGAACGTCACAGCACTGAAACGGCAACACTCGGCGTGTCAAGACCGATATCCTCAATGCAAATTCACAACAGTAAGGCAGTGCTATTGTGCGGCTATATCTTGCTGCAGCTTTTGATACGGTTGTCATGCAATTCTTTTGGATATAGGGTACGTGATACTTTCAAAATTCCAAGGTACTGCCTTGACAGTGGATCGGTCTTACTGCCAGAACCGCTCTTTTCGTGTGAGCAGTGGGGATGCAATTTTCAAACAAGAATCATCTCCTTTCCGTCTTCCTCAGGGTTCTGTGTCGGGCCTCTCTTTCATAATGTAAAGCAATATTGCTTACCATAGGTATGCTGATGATGGGGCAGTCTATTTGACATTTGATCTAAGATTGATGGTGATGCCAAACATGCTGTCAAAAGACTCTCTCTTTGTATGATGAAATCAGGGAGGGGATGCGACTGTGTAACAATCTGAAATGAAAGAATGATGAAAAGACAGAATTTTTCAGCGCATGTTCATCCTATTACACAAGTTGATTCAAAGATATTACCATCAAGGTCGGGACAGTGGATGTTTGATCAGACAATGTGTCTATGACTGAACATGTAAGGTCATCATTAAGTCTGTTAACTTTCCACCTTCGCAATATTTACCGGATCCGCCCGGCTTTATCACATTTGAGCGTTGTCATCATAGCGGTCCGTTCACTGATTTTATCTCGCATTGGCTATGCCAATCACTGTTGTGTGGAATGTCGGCCAGAGATCGGAGTAATGTAAAACTCAGATTTGGCAGAATAGAGCAGCCAGCCTGGTGTTCAGATCTGAGAAGGACCCAGCTACCCCAATCCTAAAGAGCTCCATTGGATAACATTTAGTAAGCGCATTGTCTTTAAGCTTATGCTTTTTACCTACAAGGCATTGCCGGACAATTGCCATCTTACTTGTCCGAATACCTTTCGTTGATATTCCTGGCAGGTCAGAATTGCGATCTGCAGATGACAAGACGCTCCTAACTGTTTCTCGCACAAAAAGGGTCATGGGTTACAGGGCTTTCACATGCGGCCCCTAGCCTATGGGACTCTTTGCCTATCTCTGTTTTCGTTCGCCCCTCCAAGTCCATTGTTACTTTATGAAAGCTCTAAATTTTCATCTATTTACTAAGTTGATCGTGTGCTTAAATAAGTTTTTTGTTATTTGCCTCACATGATATTTAATTGTGGCAGGCTGTTTTTCTTTTTTTTTATTTTATAGTTTGCTGTTAAGTACTTATACATTGTTAATCTTTTACAATACCTTTTGTATTACTATGTTTTTAGGCTAATAGTAATTAGTCTTGTTTGTAAAGCGCTTTGACCTTGCTTGTTTTGAAAGGCGCTATACAATGCCGTTGTATGTATGTAATATTGATGTAGAAGACGGGACATTTTGTTAATGATCTTTTCCTGCTATGACTATGATTCACCCTAAATAAACAGAAATTGTACGGCTGAATTTCGCATTAAAAAATGAGGTTTATATTCTTGTATTTTTTTTATTTCTCATTCAGATTCTTGTTTATATGAAACTCAAGCACTCTCAAGATCTCGAGCTATGGAATACAAACAACCATTGCCATCTCTCCTGTTTGATATCCTAACCATCTAGCATCATGAAGTTATATTGTATTGAGCGGCTTACGGTGTTCTTCCGTGTCGCCATGGACGCTTTGGTCGCTACAACTTCTCTACCATTTCTCATTATTCCAGTTTCTATTACGATAGTTCTGGCGCTTGGACTGTTTTGTGTCTTTCCAAAGGAGACAGACGCGGAGATCTTGTACAGTCCAGAAGGATCACCATCTCAACGAAATCGCGTCATCATAGAAAGTGTTTTTCAAATGTTGTGGACTAGATATGTTACCTAGGCATCGAACCAGCGGGACGGTGTTTGGGGTCAATTAATAATCATAGCGAAGAACGAAAGGAAATTTTTAGCATTCCATTTGGTTGAAGAGTTTTCCAATTGCATAATTTACTATGTTGATCTTTTCCTATTCACGAGGGTCGGCATATAAATATACTGATTCTGTGTCTGTTTGCGGAAAGGGGCCTGTCATGAAACAAAAACGATAACACTATTAAAGAACAACCGCCCAAACGAATGAACCACCGCCATTGACCTCTCCTCTGACATTCGCCCAGATTGAAGGTATTTTATCTGGCCGAACTCGGAGGTGTCACGCTAAATGAACATAAAGAAATCAGAAGCGCAGCGCGTTGCGATTGACATACGTTCTACGATATGATACATTGGAAGAGAGGGAAAGAGGATTGAAGTGGGAAAAGCTTTTATAAGTTCAATGAAAGCTTTTATATCAAACGAAATAGCACTGTATGGAATTGCTGAATATTCACTTTCTGAGGAGCTGGACAAATCATCTGCCATCACGTTTGACCTAGTGGCAATTGTTGGTGTGGTGGTACTAAGTTTTGCCGTACTGTCGACTGCTGTATTTGACTGGGTTAGAACTAAACCAGTCTTAGCCTGTCTAGGAGTAGTTACCGCTGGTTTAGCATTAGCGTCTACCTTTGGATTGCTTAGTTACCTAGGTGTCCCCTATGGTAATGTGGCTGGGTCGTTGCCTTTCTTGATATTGGGTGAGTACATTGCATTGTTTCATATAAAATGATCAGTCTCGAAATCCATAAATTTCGGCTCAAAAACAACCGGCTTGAAAGGAGTCACCCAAAACTCGGGCCCGGGAAATCAGGGGCAAAACACCCCTAAAAAGGCTGACTTCCCGCAAATATTCACTTCTCTTTGGAATTAAAACAAAAAAGTTCAAGGGTCCCTCTATAATTTGCTGTTCTAAATAGATCTACGACAGAAGTATTTATCGGTTTAAGCAAAATGTGTCTGCCTAATGTCATTGATGACAACGTTTTGAGATACATCCCAATATCGACGACGTCGCCTTATCTTCTATGGCACCATTTGAAGCACACGATTACATTTCCTTACCATTCAACTTTGAAAGGGCGCAATCACACAAACTGAATTATTAAAGACGATAACTAAGCAAAGTCTTAATTAATAAAATGCTATTATGCTAACAAAATCTCAGCTCAATCACTTCTTGAGCTCAATACCGTTGACACTATTGTTGCTTGGCTGCGGGGTCATGAATGTATAGGTCAGCGAATGTAGCCACATGGCGCACGCTTTGTCGTGTTTTGCTGTGTTTGTAGATTTTGCAAATGATATTCCATTTCTAAATGAAATAGGCGCCAACAGAATTGAACATTCGTATTCAAAACCAAGTACTGTCATCTTTTAAGGTGAAGCCTACAAAGTGTAAAAACTTGACCGTGAAGAAGGTCCAAATGTTTTGTCAGAATGTGACAGAATGGGAAGGAATCAACATCATATGCACCGTATGATGCTCATCTATGCTTAGATTGGAAAGAGATCCACTTTATCTACGATGTTCTTTGGCCAAGAGATCTTCAAGGATCTTAGTGACAAAGAGATGAGCTCATGTGTGGAGACCAAGTTGAATGATCTCTCGGAGAAGACTGATAGTGACCAGGTGAACAACGTAGGGAAGTTATGTGGATATATGTTCATTGGGAAATTACTCCTAGATCTAACAAGACAAATAACGCTACCTCCTTGTTTGGCGGTGATTGTCAGGTTGGTAGTCAGGGAGAGAAGAAACACTAGAATAGGGTGGGAAAGCTGCATGAAAGAGAAAGACATTTGTTTATCAATTAACTTTGCAAAAGTTCATACACTGTATACACTTGTGAAAAGTGTCAGAGGAACAGATGTTGGTATCCCTGTACAATAAGGCCCAACAAGGTAGATGACTATGTTGGAAGATGCCAATGCAAATGGACATTAAGTGGAATAAGCTCTTCTGCTCATGGTCACCAGAAATGTTGAAATTCTACCTAAACACTATACAGGATACACTCCCCACAGACGCCAATCTGAAGACATGGAAAAAACATGTTCTTGGGCTGTGTGCTATGTGTGATTATAACAACCGCACTATGATGCATTTATTTAACTGTTGCCAGTACTTATTACCACCAGGAAGGTATAACTGTCGTGAGATTGTCCATCAGCTAGTCCCAGTCATCATTCGAGCAAGAAGACCATCACAAAAGAGGAGGATGCAGCAAATAAAAACTGGCGTAGCCTTCAAGTCAGATAAGGGCGGTCACTATGACAATGTTACCTGGCCTGAGAAAAAAAACAGGAGTCTCCAGAACGCCCCCATCATATCCCCGCCAGAAATAGTAACCACGTCACAGAGACCAGAGTCACCATCTATTCTCCTGCAAGGAAAGAAGGAGTTGTCATGAATTTACAGTATCAGAAAGAGACAATATGGCACAAGAAGAGCAAATATGAATACCTTATCAAAGAAGCA
This sequence comes from Ophioderma brevispina, assembly GCA_023653785.1. Classification (NCBI taxonomy): domain Eukaryota; kingdom Metazoa; phylum Echinodermata; class Ophiuroidea; order Amphilepidida; family Ophiodermatidae; genus Ophioderma; species Ophioderma brevispina. The sequence continues at coordinate 5,955 of JAMKCH010036333.1, forward strand.
CAAGAAGGTGGATGGGAGCGGGAATACTCCCAGTAGAAGTGGAGTCGAAAGGATTCACTGAGCAGGAAATCAAGAAGGCACTGGACTCGTGTATCAAGAATAACTGAAGAGCTACAGCTCATACATTGTGGCTTCTTGACAGGAAACAACAGGTTTGTAGTGTGGTTTAGTCGCACGAACCATATATACATCGCCTAGTGGAAGACTACCAGGCGGAGGCAGCCATAACAACAACCTATGGTAGCTTCATTCAGTCATGCATGGAATGGAGCTTGCTTTCTCTTCGGAGTGTTTCAGCTTGAAAGCCCTATCTTATGGTTTTCATTCTAAGGAACTGTAAGGTAACGTAGGGGAATTAACTTGGCTCGTTGTTGCTCGTCACCTCGTATCAACTGTTCCTAGCTTCACAAACAAATATTGCATGAGCTTCACATATGTATAAAGATGAGGAAAAGACAACATCGACCACAATGGACATGACGTGACTGCAACTGAGAGGGGATGGTTGTCGGGACCAAACACTAACCCAAATTGCTCCATTCCAAGTTTTGTATGGGGGGGCAGTCACCAGTAGGCTGGAAAGAATGAATAACAGGATGTAGTATATAAGCCTGAGCTTCGATATTATGAATACCATAAAAACTGTGCACGTCCAAACAATCTTTGATGCAAATCAAGGCTAGGATGCGGCCACCACAGGCCCATGTTTGGCAATTCATCATCGTTTTAGTAAGTAACCATTTTTGTTTCCCCCGTTCTATTACTCCCTCTCGCTCTCCCCCTCTTATACTATTTTCGGCTTGTTCTCTCTCGCTCTCATCTCTCTCTCTCCACTTCAAACCAATTTGAATAGAAAATTAATGACATGGTTTATGTGTTAGACAACTTTATCTCCCCACTTTACCCCCATCAACATTAGGATTTAAGAAATTCATTTTATTTTCCTCATTACCCGAGTGAAAGTTAAGGTCCAGGATAATGTTTCCCTTTGATGTTATGAATAAAGATTTCTCCTAATGCTCTCGGACACATTAATTAACCCACATTGTCCTACGGGCCAATCTAGTGCAATTTTGCTTCTACTTTCCAGACGGCTGGGTCAATTTAACTGTTTTTTGGTAATATGCATCCATGCGAGGAGGAAACATACTAGGAAAATCGAATCGTGATCGAGTTACCAACCATTAATGTTTGCCTTTGTTTCTGTTTTACTTAGGTATTGGCACCGATGACGTATTTATTATTATGTCAGCGTGGCGACAAACGAGTATCCACAAGTCACTGATAGACCGCATGGGTGAGTCATTTGAAGAGGCGGCTATGGCAATAACAATAACAAGTATGACTGATATAGTTGCATTCGGCCTCGGTTGTATTTCGCAATTTTATTCCATTCGCCTTCTTTGTACGTATGCCGCCATTGCCGTGTTTTTTGCCTACCTATATATGATAACATTTTTTGCGGCGTGCGTTGTAGTCTTTGGGTACCGTGAAGAAATGAATCGTCACGCCCTTACCTGTCAGGTCGTAACACCGAAACTATTAGCACCATCGAAGGCTTATTATATATTTTGTGCCGGAGGTACATCAGATAAGTCTCAACGAACACGACAAAATAGCCACTTCGATTCGATATGGGCGGTGTTTATCCGTAAATATTTTGGACCTTTTTTGACGCATCCTGTTTCTGCAGTGGTCACTATTTTACTCTACCTGGTTTATCTAGTGGTAGCAAGTTGGGGTCTTCTTCATTTGAAAGAAGGTTTAGATTTGGGCAATATTGCTTCTGATAATTCGTATTTCCATGAATACTACGAACATGAGCCTTATTTTAAAGCCTACGGGCCTGTCATGTCTGTAGTCGCCATTGAAGAGCTTCAGTACTGGGATCAGATTGTACAAGCTGACATAGAAAATGTCATGACTGAACTAGAAACTAGTAAATATTTTCACAACTCGACACTTTCAATATCATGGCTAAGAGAATACCAGCGATTTTTGAATAGGAGTGGTATAACGCAACCGTCAAAGCATGATTTCATGAGAACTCTACGAGAGCAGTTTCTTGGCATATCTGCATACGAACAGTTTGTCCCAGATATTATTTTCGACTCCGACAACCAATCAATCATCAGTTCACGGTTTTATGTCATTGGAAAAGATCTGGTTACCACTGCCCACGAGCGTGATATGTTTTTAAAGATTCGACAGGTTCTGAACCATTCTCCTCTGAATCTCATTCCATATCACCCCACCGCGCCAAGTCTTCTTGAAGCATACCTATCTATTCGTCAGAACACGATACTTATCCTTAGCGTTGGTGTAGTTGTTATGTTCGTCATTTCTTTTATTCTGATCCCTAGTCCAATATGTTCAATCATAGTAACGCTATCCGTCATATCTACGGTTTTGGGTCTTCTTGGATATATGTCTCTTTGGGATGTGAATCTAGATGCTATTTCCATGATGACTCTGATTCCTTCGATAGGTTTTAGTGTAGATTTCTCGGCTCATATCAGTTACGCTTACATATCAGCTCCCGGCGATTCCCGCAGACAAAAATCTATCCATGCATTGTACTCATTAGGAACACCCATTTTACAAGGTGCTTTGTCAACCATTCTAGCAGTGAGCGTTCTTTCAACTAGCGATTCTTATATCTTCCGCACATTCTTTAAAACCATGTTTATTGTTATAACTATTGGCATGATTCATGCTGTTGTTTTTCTACCTGTATTTCTTATGCTCCTCATCCCAGACAAGTGCCGCGTCAAATGGATTAGTAATAGTCCAACGGAGAAAACGGATATTTCAGATTAACCCGGAAATGTTATTTATATTTTAACGATCGGTTTGTGTAGCTGAATGTGTCTTCTTTGAAAACCTGCATTGTGCACTTTGTGTACCCTTGAGAGTTTGGAGAAATTCAAGATGGCGTCCAAGATGGTCGTCAATACCCATTCCCGGATATAATATTTCTTTTCTATTTAACCTAGCAGGGTCATTTTGGTATCTGGTCATATGTTTTGAGGTCATGTGATCCACCGTGACCAATGACATGACCATGAAGGGCTTGTATCATGGTATATTTAAGATGGCTGGCAAGTAGGTCGCCAATACGGCTGCCAAATCATGTTTGGAGCAATAGGGTACTTCTAAACTTATAGTGGTGTTTGTGGTGTGGACAGACGTTTTTGAGGTAAAGGAATCCATTAAAACCAACCATGAATCCATTGAGAGTTTACATCATGGTAAATCCAAAATGGCTGCCTATAAAGCCACCAATTTGACCGCCTAATCACGTCTTTAACTATGGTTCTCCCATATTTAAGAGAGTGTTTTTTGGGTAATCTGGTCATATATGTGTGGGGTCAAGTCATTCATTTAAACGAGTAACACTTGAAAAGAATTATATTACCTCAAGATGTGTTAAACGGTCTGGCGGGCTGATTCCGTTCGAAGAAGTACATGCCTGTCGTTACTTATTTGGCACCTACAATGCTGACTACTAAAGATTACACTGATCTCTATTCTTATAATGTGGTGTAGTGGCACGTGCCGCAGTACAATGAAACACGCAATTCGGAGAGTCAGAGATGGGTTGGCAGGGCTGATATAGGTACCAGGAGTACTATGAAGGGCATCTCCACAAACGTTGTACCGTGAGATATCCCCGCGGAATTAATAGTAGAGATGGGGATATTATTCAAGGAATTAAGAACAAGTGGGGAGTGGGGAAAGAGTAATGGGGGCGAGAAGAAGATGTTATTACCACTTGAGGCGACATCACTGTTCTGCATCCCATCTCCTTACCTGTCCTAGGGTCCGTTCCCGAAACTCAGTCGTAAATCTACGTGTATACTATGTCATGCCTGAGTGGACCAATTTGTCCAAAGCACTGTGTACCTGGTATGAAAAGGTCTGTTATATTATGGGACATACGCATACACGTAGGGTTACGCACAAGTTTGGTTATCACGATCGAAGATTCCTTGGTGGGCAATCGACGCTGTGCTCTGATGGACTTCCCCTCGTATGCACAGCGGGCCCACGCATTCGCAAGCCATGAAGGCATAACGTCTTGCTTCAAACGCGTTGCGAAAAGTAGCAACGCGTTGCGGCATTTCGGCAACGCGTTGCGAAATTTACGGCAAGCGTGCAACATTTCAGCAACGCGTTGCCGTGACGCGGTCAATCAAAATCATGAATTTCTTGACGTATTTCAAAAAATATTTCAATCTCACAACGCGGCGACCTTCCACAACGCGTTGCACACCTTCACAACGCGTGTGAAAGTTTACAACGCGTTCGTTGTGAAGCTCGCAAACGCGTTGTGTGGCTTGCCAACGCGTTGTGAAAGCCATAAGGGTCATAAGGTATTGCCGCAACGGGGGTGGTTTTCTTATTTTGAACATACTCGTACCAGAAATTCATGATTTTGATTGTCCGACGCGCAACGCGTTGCCGAATGCCTCGACACGCCGTTGCTACTTTCTCACAACGCGTTGCGTGTTGCGACCTTAGAACCTGATTGGCTTTGGGACCTTCGCAACGCGTTGTAAGCGCGCAACCGTTGTGAATCTCGCACCGCGTTGTGAAGGCTTGCAACGGCGTTGTGGAGTTTCCACACCGCGTTGCTATATACTTTTGCACGCGTTGTGGTCATTTTTTGAATCCGTCACAGAAAGTCATGATTTTGATTGACCCGCACGCAAAAGCTGCTAAAATTTCGGCACAACGCGGTGCTACTTTCTCGTAACCGTTGCCGGCAATACGTTATGGGGCCTTTCTGCTTGGCCCATACACGCATCCGGAGTTGGATTTGTTCTGGCTAGGCCAGGGTAGGTGCACCAGGGTGCAATCAAATCCTCCTCTGTCAATCAATTTTTTCTGGCCACAGTCTTAAAGTACTTGCCAAAATAATAACCTCCACTAAATTAAAAGTCATTATGATGTTGGCAAGATGGAGGGATGTTCTGCCTGTTGTTTTTTTTGACAAAATAATACCAAAAAAAAATAATGATCGTCATCTATGATTCCTTCTCATTGCCAAAATTCCAGTAAGAAATTGAACGAAATTATCCAAAAATCAAAAACTGAATCACAAATTTTGGCCGGCGCCGGGCATCTTATGAAGTTATAGAAAAAGAGGTGCTGGGAAATGTTGGTATTATTTTAGTATCACTGGATAGAGGAGACCCATGTTATTGATTGAACCCAAATCAAGTCATAGAGGGTTTGCTATGGGAAATATATGGGTTGCACCCCCTATATTTACCAAAAAAAATTCGTCCGGTTAAACGAGATTTAAATTTATTCAGATAAGTAATTCCAATGACCAACGTCTTTAGCTCGGCATAAAAAGGATTTAAATACAGCGCGACCCTTTGAAAAGGGGGGTTTTGGTGTTTTTTTTTTTTTTTTTTTTAAAAAACTTTAAATAATTGATTGAATTGAAAACTTTATAATCATAACTATTTACACACAATATCGTTATGCAAATTAAAATATTTGTTGTGTCATGCACTAAACAAAATGAAAAGTCTAATAGAGTGAAGTGATAAAAAAACGTTAATACAGACTGTCCCAAAAAAACTGTACAATCAAAGATTAATGGTTTGGCCACAAATTTAGTTCATCTCAACTGGAGTTTTTAATGATTCTTTTTGGAGTGTTCCAGCGTTCATGAGTTTTTAGTTGGTTTTTTGTAATTTGGGGTGGTCTGTGTTTCAGGAGTTATGGCTAATATCTGAGGACAAGTTGAAAACCTGTTGGGCCAGTTTCGGCTCTCCTGATATCAACAAAGTTGCCATTGAAAATCACCTTCAAATCATTCTTTATTGAAAAGTAAAAATAAAAAGTAGGATTAAGTGCTGCTTTTGTGATTGACATTAATGTATAACTTTATAATGTCGCAATTGCTAATAAATTATGTGTAGCATTGGGAAATTCAATTTCAAACAGTCTTGTTGTCTCAGATATATCCAAGTTTCAGCAGAAGTAGAACAAATAAAACACCCTGTTGAAAGTAAAAAACTGAGACCTTGAACACACACCATCCTTCCTTTATTGCTTTTTGTTGAAACACAAATGCTTTCTTCATTATATTCCTCTGTGGCATCTTGGAGGTAGGGGGAAATGAAGGGTAAATTGTCCCGCACACATTAGAGCGTTGGTCTCTCAACGACTTTGTGGTGTAACATAGTTTCAGCAGTCAAAGTCCCCAAATTCCCATGAATTTCATATTTTGTCCCCCTGAGAGTGAGTCCATCATTTCATTAACACCATAATTTCTGGTGTTATCACTTAAACAAAAGTAATTATTGATGAGTTCAATCCAGTGATAATACATTCAATCTGATCTGTACCAATATCCTTTTGTTTGAAAGGGTTTAATCCCACAATAATGCTAAACACCTATACCTTCAGGTGAAACTGGCCCAAGTGGTTATCTTGTCCTTGTGTTCAACTGACAATAATCTACGCTTAGGGTACATCAAATTGGATGAATAAAAGCGAGGATTTAGATTAGGAACTTGTCTCACAAAATAAAGTCAAAATATCTCGCTGCACAGTTTATATTTTTATAATTTTTAGTTTGATTGTATAATTTTTATTGGGACAGTCTGTAGTGTAAACGTGTAGTGAAATATCTAAACATATTTAAAAAAAGTGTTAATATTAGCAATCGTGACGTAGCAATTTTAACTTTTTATTGCAAAAAAAAACCTGTTTAATTTTGGTGATCAATTAATAAATCGTAATGGTCCTATTCAAATCTTGTGGTCATGTGTTAGAGTAATCATTTACAGTTGTGGACTTAGCAAACACAGTTCATTCAAAAAAGAAAACAATGATACACAACATATTCTATTATACTTAAAAGATCATAAAGCTTTATAAATGACTTGGGTTACGCTCAGCATTTTATCAGCGGTAATCTTGGACTCATTTTGCGCTGTATAATCTGAACTGAGATTATTAACATTGTTAATGATAGAGATATAATTTAAGCGTTTAATGCTGTTGTCTACAGATGCTGATCAATTTCAGTCAGGAGTCGTTGCAAGAGGTTACTGTGTAGTCGCCATCTGGATTTGCTGAGAAAAAGAAGGACGCCAAGGGGTGGCTAAGAGTTGTAATGGTTTTGAATCCTTTTAGCCGCCCTCTATTCTGTACAATATTTTCCTTATATGTTTAGAATAGCAAACTAGCCACTTAGCCAAAACTTAAATGTTTTTATCTCCGTGTGTGTTTTGTTTAATCTATGTGAATATGGTAATTAATTGTCTAGAGGGATTAAATTAAAAATGAATGGGAAGAGTATGACATGGATCGTGACGGATTCTAGTTCTGTTGTAAACATGCATTGTATAGAAAAATACAGTAACCAGAAATCAAACATGAGTGACAGCAACACTTTTACAAATGTCATAAACACAGAGGACATTTCCCTGTTTGTCAAAGTCAGATGGTTTCGATGTTTAAAGTTGACAAATGATACCGAGTCCAACTCCCGAGGGTCAAAGGGCAAGTAGAGTCATAAAGGTCAAAACTGTGTACACAGGTCTTAGCTGAGTATTAGATTTATAACAGTAATACGGTATGTACCAAACTCATGACGCAGAATATGAACTTGTTTGAAAAGCTGCGTAGATTTTACATTACCTAGCATTA
>JAMKCH010036334.1:0-14865 GCA_023653785.1 Ophioderma brevispina
CTTGTCCCCATGGACCCACATTTTACCGAAGTGATCAACATTTACTACTCTTTTTCTCATTTACCCTTTGAATCTTTAGTCTAAAGGAGGCATGGTTTTGGAATTGAGCACAAATATGCTCCATTTTTGGTTGACTATATTAATTTTATACACAGTAGTCCCAGGGCTTACAAAATCATTCACGTATTAGCTCTCACATCAAACATATTGCTGGTTGCCTCCGTCCTGCTCCGTCTGGGTTTCTGCAGTGCTTTCGGGCATTGCACCTGCAGTCTTAAGAACAACATCATTCCCAACTGGTGGGTGGGCCCTGCTGGACGGCGGGCGCCTGCTGCGTGGCACTGTCGGGGAATCACACCAATTGGCGGACGGAGACCGTGCTCTCGTCGACCTTTCTGTCGACGCGCTGCTAAACTCTCCAGCTCCCCATTCACATCTTACAGACATGGAATCTGCCTGGCTGAGATACTTCCAAGACCAGATTCCATCCTATTACCCCGAGGATAGCACTACACCGGGTGACAGGCTTCCACGCTGGGAATTGGCACCTTGAACCGGATTCGCACTGGAGTCGGTCGCTTCAACAGCATATGCAACCGTGGGGCTGCGGCCATCGCCATCCTGCCAATGTGTTCTCCATCACAGACTGCGGATCACTTTCAAAGAGTGCCCTACCTTTCCCTCGCCGCAGGATGACATCAGACCTTCTCACACCCCAGCCCATCACAGTGGGCTGGCTCTGCCGTTTGCGACATATTTAGCGGCTGCTTATATGCAAGAGAAGAACTGATTGAAATTCCAACACAATACTTTACAGATGGGGGTTTGGGGTGAGGCCATTTACAATACAAACAACTCATTATATCCTTAATCATGTCATCCCCCTTTAATAATATAGGTCTGTACTGGTTCACACCTTAACACTTACAGTCTCAAGTGATCGGGATCTCGATCAAAACATGTCAGGTAGTATAAAATGCTGCCTTTGTGTACATAGGAGGTGTTAAAGGTCCTGGCCGATCGCTATTCGCCTCGTCCCCAGAACCAAAGATTTTTTACCGGAAAGTGGTCGAAATTTTGGTATCAGAAGAAAGCTACTATTTTTCTCATTTACCCTGTGAATCTTAGGGCTAAAGATGTTTGGTTTGGAGGTATGAGTGAAAGTGTACTCCCCTTTTGGTCGACCATATTAGCTTACACAGTACTCTATGGGGAGCTCCAAATCACTTTCTAGCGTCACATCAGACGGATTGAAATATCGGTGCGAACCTTTACAGATGGTGTTTTTGGGTGAAGGCCATTCTATCCATATTACAACTGTATAGACTTAAATCGGACCATCCCCCTTTAAAACTCCTTGGTGGGAGCAATTACTATTTTTGTGTTTTTTTGTTAGACTATCCAGGAAATTTTATATGCATCACAGGTTTAATGATCCAAATATCCAAGCACTCTTAAAGGTCCATGGACATGCTTTAAACATACTTATAATACCACCAAAAATGGTTTCATTCATAGTACGTATTGGTATCAATGTAAAATCTGCATGAAGCAGTAATTGAGAAACCGTATATTTGATAAAAACTGGGCATACAATCATGTGTTTTTGGACAAGCTTTCAAAGGAAATTCCAAAATGAAAGTGATTATCGCGCTGGCAAGCGTGACCCAGAAGTGACGTCCGAGTAACAAATACGCGATATGCGTCATGATCGTCATCGTGGAACGGACGTGCGCGTGGCCCAGTTTTCTTGCATACGTACACAGTTGACTTCTTGTGATATGCGTCGCACGTGTTGTATCATATGGCATAATTTTTCTTGATTTGGTGCCTTAAAATTACGATAATAATGCGCTGTATTGTCGACGGGTGCACCAGCAGTGACCGTACCGACAAGGAGAATCAGAACAGAATAGCTTTATTCAAGTTCCCACACAAAGAAACCGACAAGGAGAGATATTTGGAGTGTGCGGTGCAGTTAGCCCACATGTGAGCTTTGTTTACAACTTGTTACTCTGACGTCATTAAACGGGGTCAAATCCGACTCCAGTATCTTGATACGCGTTCGCGAAAACAGGAGAAGGCCCTGTCAGTTTGGGTATATTTATCCTTGAAATTTAACACTTTCCCGATGTTCACTTTTAAAAATCTGTGTTGCGATATGATCAGGATACTTGTTGAGGTACGAAAATGTAAGAAATTAAGAAATGTCTACTCAGCCGTGTCCATGGACCTTTAAAGTGTACTAACAGGCTAATTTTTAATTTAAGTATGTTTTAAAAGATGTCTCTGCGGTCTGAAAGAAATATCTACTGCAATATTGATTGCCTTATTAGCAGAATTAACTAATAAATGTTGGCCATGGAGGTCGCCATGTACGGCATTGGTGACATCGCTCGGCATTGGTGACGTCGTATGACTTTGTAGTCAATAGATAAAAACAGTGTCTGTGGAATGTCTAGGTACTCCTGGTCATAACATCGGATTATAGTGTGTCCAGTAGAAAAGCAGTACGATCGATTAAAAACTGGGGCGGGTTCTTGAACAGAATAGCTGAAAAGGTTTTGTTATGGCATTCACTAGTCTTTCACTTGCTACTTATTTCAAGACCCACTATGTTACTATATACCATCATGATTTCAATTTTTCTCGTGGCCGATCCAAATGGCTGCAATCATACAGAAAATATTATAAAACGTTGTACTTTGATATCAATAAATATATTCTTTTGCTACTGAAAGACATTATTTCAAACAAAATGTATTTTTAATAGGTTGAGCCAAATTATGATAGCCTGGCAATTTTGCTTTAGACCTTGCATGCAAGAGTGAAAATTGACCTTATGACCTTTACACTGATCAAAAGGTCACTCTGCAACTTGATGAAGATCTCTAAGAGGGTCATCTATCAAACAGTTTCATGATCCTAGCATCTATGTTCTGAATATTTGCACACAAGAATCTGTAGATGTCAAAAGGTCTTTCTCCCTGTGAACTGAGGTCAACTATCAAACAAGTACCAAAAACCCTAGTACATCTATACTCTCTGCCATAATTCCTTTTCTCTGCATTGAGACTACGCCAGCATTCCCGCCAGACAGACCTGACAACGCGCAAAGGAAATACTATGCGCGTTACATCAGCAAATCCCGCGCGCGTATTCCGATTCCTAATTTCAGAAAAGGAATTTTGATGGCAAGTACAGTTATTGAATTCACATACAAGAATTCCAGACAACATGTATGGCAATGTCAGACGACAGACAGACCACACAGCACCCACACACATCATACCGGAAAAAAAAAAAAAAAAAAAAAAAAAAAACCAAGAGGTAAATTGTGGGATCCCCCCCAAGTTGTGTGTTTTTGTGTATAAATCGGTACATACAGTGTGAGTCAAAAACACCGCTACATTCAGAATAAAAAATAATTCATAGTTAAGAATGTTTTTAGGCTTAAATGTTTTGCTTGTTATAAAGAAGGTAAACCAGCTTTCAGAAACTTTATTTTTGTGTCATTTGGGACTTTGGATGAAGAAGTTACCCCTATTTGGCTGAAACTTAAAAAAATCCTGTTTGGCCACCGATTTTGAGCCAAAACACGAATGCATCGCTAACATAGAGTAACATTGTCTTCACCAGTACTACTCCATAGATCCTGAAATATACCAAGGACATCCGCTTGAATGAGGCTTATCCGGGATTGCTTGCTAACAGGATGTTCTTTGTTCAGCTGGGAGCGGGGAGGGGCCGATGGCGTAGGCTCAGAATGTTCTACCACAAGGGATGTTCAACATATATACCACCGCCCAACCTAGGAGCTGCAGAACCGTCGTTTTATTATGCAACGATCTTGGAATTAGCCGCACAAGATGCCGACTTCACAAGTGTCTGAAGAGACTCTCCAAAGCTTTGATGAACTCACTCCTTATTATGAGGAAAACCACTACTTGCAAATCCCTCTAAGACACATGTGGTGCTTTCCAGCTACCAACCGGGAGCCAAACGCAAGCTTAAAGTTACCTGGTCTGCACTCCCGTGAGCCTCGTGATAACCCTGTTCTACCATAGGAGTCACCTTGGACTCGCACTCCTCTTATAAGACCCATATCGATAAGACGAAGAGTGAAGTATGTTGCACGCAATAACATCTTAACAAACTCACTGGCACCACAAGATGGGGTGCTCGCACCATACCTTAAGATCGCGGCACTGTACCCTGTTGCTACTCATTGTGCAAGTATGCCTCCCTGTTGGAAAGATCAACCCATGCCAAGAGCTTGACCAGCGTTAATGCCATCCTGCCGCTTATCACGGATGCACTCCGCCAACACTCAACGGAAACTTTACAGCCCTAGCAGGAATTGCTCACCAGACATCCGTCGTGGCGTAGCGCGCATGCAGAGCGTGGCTGCAAGTAATCCAATATGAATCACCCTATGTCTGGACAGAACCTGCACTGCCAGCCGCCTTAAATCTAGAGAGAGTTCTAAGCAAAGTCCAACCTCTTGAAACAGTCTCTAGGAGGTAAAGAAGTCGCCTTGTGAAAAAAGACTTGCCATCAACCAATTAACATCTGTCGTGTTGGGCCTGCGTGGTCGTCTCCCACCTGGGGTGCTGCTCCTCTTGGGCGATGGCGATCCTCATAGATTGGGGAGCCCAGGCTGGCCGATCTGAGGTTCCTTGCAGAAGTGGGGCTACTGGAAGCAATCGGGATACTGCCTGTGGTTGTGGAATAGTACCACAGGCAATGGAACACCTCTTTGTCTGCCCCTGCTGGGCAAAGCGATGCACGGCAGGGGCCTTGGCTGAATCGTTGGGGCAGCCGGGGCATGTTTGGCCCATCTCGCTTGATCATGTTTGAGAACCACAGTGTGTTGGACACGATAATAAAAGAACGTACTAGCCGTGATTTGAGTACAACATATTACCACCAAAATTATTGTTAAACAATAGAAGGTGGGAGAATGATTATTGAAGATTATAAAAATAATATCCCAAGATTCCAACAAAATGCTAATAAAAAATGGTTCATTCCCACAATTAGGAATCAGATAGCTGGTGTAAACCACCTTTTACTTTGGTTCAGCAAGATTTCATGGTTTTCACCTACAACGAATTTTGGGAGCCAAAGTGAAACATGAGAGTTTGTTTCCGCTTGAAAAAAACCGCAAGTGCGAAATTGAATTTTAAGGTTTTTAATTCCGATTTTACAGAAAACTTCAGCTTTAGTTCTTCTTGCAATTTATGGACCGCTGAGTATACTGGTATTGTTGTGCAATACATTACCTTAGCGATGTAAAACAAAATCTCTGAGCAGTTCCATCATGTTCATGAACTGAGACATTGAAATGGAGTGATTAAAAACTGACTCTTTATATTGACAATGGTAATTTAATTTTTTTGAAGATATTTTTCTTATAAGTATGTTCCCAATAACCTTTGTATTCAACTGATATGGTTTTTTGTCGAGAAAAATCGATACATCTGAATTGCATGTGTGAATAATGTCTTTGCTATAATGTGTTATGGTGTACGTCGGTGCCAGTCTCTCAGCATTTAATGGCTCAAATCGGCCAACTGAATTTTTAGGTCTCATCCGCAAAATTGACATAGTTCTGACCCAAAGTCCGAAAGACACCCAAATAACCATTCTTCTGATAGCCTGTTTATCTCTGTAAACAACCAACGCAAACCATTGAAGCAAAATACTAACCTTTAAAGCAAAAGATCTTTCCTGACTGTAGGTTTTCTTATTGACTCACACTGTAACTGCATTGGGTGTATTTTGTAGGTATACTTTACACTGTGGGATTATTTTGGTGTAGAGTTTTTTAACACCCTCACCGCAATATACAAAATCCATGTGTAATGGCTGTGGCACCCATAGCTTAGACCTATACCTACCCCCCTATAGGCCCCAAAAACAGCATTTGGCAGATTCAGTATGGGCGTACTCCCATAATGACAAAAAACGCCCACAATGTAAGCTTTTGACCTATATTTACTCCCACAATTTACCTCTTTAGAACACACACACACACAGAAATGATCACAACAATGCCCCGGCCATTTGTAAAGGCTGAAATAGTACACCCTATATATTTACATAACCCAAATTCTCACATGTGAATTCTTCAACCAAAATTTCTCATAGCTGCGTCTAATTCTCTATCCATCTTTCTCTAAAACTAACTCGGGAAAGGCGGAAATTGCCCTCATCTTGATTCTTGTACCCTATTTTGATAAAGTACAGCAAACCTGAAATTTAATAAGAAAATGTTATCGGCAATGACCGATCACTTTTTATGAGGGGGGAATGCAGGAATTCACAATTTTGGATCCGAATGTTTGCAGGTCCCCCCCCCCAGAATTTGTTTTCCCTAATATTTTTAATCAGCGTATTGGTATTATGTAATGTAGCTATGTTAAAGTAGCCGTGTTTTAGCGATTGCCTATTCTGGTGACACACAAATTAAGCCCACTAATTTCACCCACCTCACTTGCCGAGTATTTGTCCACTTCTTCCTCAAAAAATTCATGAAGATGTTTATTATTATGTCCTGAAGTTGTATATCTGTACATTTCTTGACATGAGATGTGTTTAGCTTACAGTGATGATCGTCGAGAGAGGTGCTTGCGCACGCCTTCAATTGCCGATCGCCATTTTGAGCTCAGTGAACCCGGAAAAGTCCCCCGCTGAATCATGGTCTTTAAAAAATTGCTCACTCTGGTTTAATACTTTACCGTGTTAATAACTTGGTTTAAACGGCAAGATGTGCCCCAGAAAGGTGCAGAAATGAAGTCAAAGTGTTCTAGCCGGAAATAAATCGTTGTAGTTATACCTGAAAAGGTTTTTTTTTGTGTGTGATAACCACAAATTATCAATTTTGGGTGCATTTACGACCATATTTTGGTCTGTAAACCTTGCGGGGATCTGTTGAGCCTTCAATTCAATTTTATATGTTTTTTTGGCGTTTTTTTTTTTTCCACCTAAAATGGTTCACTTTCCAGGCTGGATAGTGTTGCGAAAAATGGGCGATCGCCGGTAAAATCGAAATTAAACCAAATTGGTGTGCGGTGCAAAATGGCCGACCGTATGTATGAAGCATGTGCGTTACGACCATTTGGCTACTAATGGTGAATCTCTGTGTTGCCAGCGTGGTCGCGCAAGGCACCCAACGTGTCGCACCCCAACGTGTGACCCCATGCAACCCTAACGTGTTTTTTGAAAGGCAAAGGATATGTGTTGAAGCCACTTTTACATAATAAGTAGGAAAGCTCTTACTGGTATGTTTTTGCACAATTTTATAGTGGAGTTTTTTCCCTTACTCTTAAATGAGAAAAGTTTAAATGAAAATCAATAATCAATCAGTGAGATCCAGCAAAAAAACTTTTGATCATAGTCTCAAATCTATTATACATGTTACTTTCAATGCACAAAACCAATCTGGTTTCGAAAGGACATTTAATTGTCTGGCTTTTTTGCAGGAACTTTGTTGTGTATAGTCATGAAGTAGTTCCAATAGGCACCATTATGGGTACTACTCTCATTGAAATGTGGTCTGTCTATTCCACAGGACTCACAAGGAACACTATCAAACGGATTCGGTTCAGTACTTTTTTCTGAAATACAACACACTTAGCTATGTCATCAGTGCCAGGCTTCTGCATAAGTGTAAATTGTGTGGGCAACTCTTGCACGCCAATAAACAAAATGATTGACCTCCATTCAAAAGTTATCCCAATATGATTGGGGTGAGAAACTATTCTTAACTCTCCTTTGTTCTCATGTCAATAAACTGGAACTTATTGAAAACTGTGTGCCACAATTTCCAAATTTCTCTTGATTTTCAGATATGGAGCTTTGAAATTTTTTTATAAAGAGCATGTGGATTATATGGTATATGTCTATTTGATTCTAGGTATGTATGGAACTTTATTTTGGGTAATTGCCACATAGGTATGTGTGCCAACCTAGTGCTCTCCTATAGATTAACCAGGAAAACAAATGCTTTTGTTTAAGGAAGTGCTGAGCTGCAAGTGAAGTCATCAACTTGGTAGGTACATTTATGTTGGTATAGAGGGCAGTAACGTCCATGGTGCAGAGAAGAGGAAGAGGAACCAATGTTGCCTGTGATCTCAACCAACTTTCTCAGGAAGTCGTTGTCATCCTCTTTGTAAGAAGGCAAGTTATTGACAAATGGCTGCCATGACTGGTCAACGAAAGTAACATTCTCAGTGGCGTACCGCAACCCGCTGATGGGTCTTTCCTACTGGAAATTTGTGATATCTTGTGTATTTTAGGCAGAACATAGAATCGACCTGGCCTTGGCGGTTAGCAGAGAAAGACTTTAATTCATCATCATCACGCCAACAGTTCTAGCCTCTTTGACGGCTGCAGTCACTTTGCGAGCAAAACCAAGAGTTCGGATCTGGATAGCGACCGTAGCTACTAGGTGGTATCATGAAGTTGACGGTGGCACTCGGCAATGGTAGTCCTTCTGATCCATGATAACTATGGCAGATCCCTGGTCAGCCTCTCGGGGGGGGGGGGGGGGGGGGGGGGTATTAGGACAATGCCAACCTAACAGCAGACAGAACAACAGCATCAATTCCGGCATACCCGAGTGTGCTATTTATCAAAGACTTAACGCTCGCCGGGTAGACACAATTTCTTTCACTCGGTTTGTTAATTCTGAAGAGGAGCAGGGGGGTACTCTTCTTTGTTATGTTGTTTGGTGCTCTTGTGCTTTTAAAAAATTATAAGCGTCGGCCACTTCCCCCCACCACCCCAGTGTGAAAAATAAAAAAAATTAAATGCGAAATAGTGACTGGCGCCCCCATTGAGAATTCCTGATCCGCCCTGGTAGGGTACCACCACCCGTTGGTAGCGGTAGCCAGTATAGAATACATTTTTGGTTTTAAATATTCATGAGAAATTTCATTTTACCTCAGTTGTAAAGGCAATTGTGGTGGGGACTCTACTAGAAGAGTCACTGTTCAGGGGAAAAACTATTAGGTGAAGAAAAATACTGTTAAACGGCCCGCTACCAAACGAACGGACGTAGCGTAGTTTCCATATAAAGGTTGCAACAAAGAGATTTCAAATAACACACTAACATATGTCCCCCAAATTTATGAAAATTCCTGAGTTTGGCACTAAGGACTTGAACGTCTCGTTGTTAAGCATGGAAGCGTGACAAGTATCGGCGCAAAAATTTCAAGTGCCGCGATTTTTACTCGAGCAATGACTACGCACCTCTACAGCGTTTCGTGCGTTTTCAAGTAGTGATTGCCCAAAAACACACTAATCACATATATTCGCTATTAACCCTATGTAACCTCTTACCAAGATGGCCTGTCGGTTTCAACACTATTTTCATCAGCCCGGTAGTAACTCTTTTTTGTCCGAAGTATAGAAGTATATTGAAATGAAATAATGTAATTTTGGGACTCTAAAGGGAAAATCCTTGTTCGCAACAACAGATTTCGAAACGAGAGGGGAATCTGACATAACAACTAACAATAATTACTGTATAGTTTGTAACTTTTTGTAATTTTTAAAATTAGTAACTAAAAGTGTGATTTAAATTACATAAAGCCATAATGGAATGCCGTTACATTATGGAAAAAAATAAAATAAAAATTGTTCTTTTTAAAATGTGGAGTCTGGCATTAAGGTGTTAAGTTAAAAATGATTATAAAAAAACTATACTAATGCACCAAGAGGGCAAAATCATTAAAATAACGCTTAATTCCTGATAAAATACTGTGAATATGAACTACAAAATAAGGGGGGGGGAATAATTAGAGAAACTCTTGAACTTGTACAGACCCTTCATATCACCTCTTTTACGGATGTTTTGAGAAACATAAACAAAATAAAGTATGAACAAGAAGAATTAGAAAAAGGTTTTATAAACAAGAAAATAAAGCAAATGGAATGAATATACAAATTTGAAATTTCAATTATAAAATGAACAAAATAACTAATGGAATCCGGAAAATCGGAAAAAGATAATTATTGATAAAACCAAAAAATAAATATCAATAAAAAAGTGCGATTGCAATTGAGTAATAGCGAGTCTTAGCGGTGACAAGCTAAAGTCATCACGCGCGTGATTTCCATCGAGGCGCAGTGGTTGCGCCTCCTGAAAGGTATGACGCAAAGTATGCAAAAGGGTTCTACGAAATTTACTTTCCAGAATTTACTCATTGTTCTAACTGATTTAAAAAAAGTAAGACGGAAAAACCCTATTTTTTTATTTCGGTGTTTCAAACAAATCTCTCCGGGCATAAACATATGTGGAAAACGAAAATTTTCTAAAGAAGATTAGAACGACTAAAGTAAAACTGTCAGAAAATATCTATTTTCATTTAATTTTGTGAAGTGAAAGGTCCTCCCCTCTGTGGGATTAATTATGTTTTTTAATAATTCTGTTTTTTTAATTTTTTAGTTTTTTGATTTTTTTAATATTTGTGAAAAATGTTTGGCATTCTTTACACTTCAGAACATGATAGCTGTATTTCCTTTCTTTTTCTTGTGCCAGGAGTTTTTCTATCCACAGGTGTAAATGCCAAGGATCTGACCCCACTTTTGTGTGGTCTGTCTTTCTGAATTTGGTCAAAATGACAAGGAACACGGATACAAAATTGCTGAAAGCAATGAGAAAATTAATTGCATTTCAAGAAGTGGACCCTGACCTTGGTTGAATTTCTTTTTTTTGCCTTGTATGCATATTTGGGAATTTGGCCTACATGACTTCCTTCAAATGTAACTTTAGTGTGTGGGTGGTGTGCTTTGGATGGTATGTTAGAGTGTCCTTGTCCCGGGTCCTTGTGGTGTGATGTTTTTTGTCTGTTCTCGTTTCTTCTGTCTGTTTGTTTTTCTCTATTTACGGCAACTGATCCCGGGAACTGATCACAATGCCGTAAGTCAAGATTGACGCAGGAATAACTTAACGAAGGATGCAAGTGTTTTATTATTTACAAAGTCTTGGATCTTTAATCACAGAATAACTGTCCTCATCTCCATGAGTTAATTACTTGCAGTAATAATGGACAAGGGTCTATCTAGTTTGCTGGTACCAAATGTGACGCAAGAACCTCTAATATGAGTTCCAGGGTTGACATGTACGCAAGGTCATGGAGCTCATGTAAGCAAATGTCCATATCTTGTTCAAGTTCAGTAATTTCGCAGAATCATTGAATCGCAGTAGACCAAACGCCGTTAACTTTAAAGGACATACAAAAGTACATAAAATTACTATAACTACAACTGAACTTGGCTTTTAAGCTCATACCATAGGTTACATCAAGAGAAAGGGGTCAACAAACTTCTGTACAACAACTGAATACTCACGTCTGAAGGTATTATGAATGAGTATCAACTTGAGGTACAATAATATCCTTCAGTACTTTTTAATAAATGTGAGTTTAATATCATCGAATTATTGATAAACATGACTTTGGGTCATTTGCCCAACTGATAATATCTTTGGTTTACATGCCGCAAACGTTATTGATGTGCATATCAACTCAGTCATTATCAACATGTTGACTTACATTCACTGTCACCTCGTTGAAAGCTTAGCATAATCCCAGTACCAACACATACTCTAGCTTCCATCCAGACTTTAAAGAATATTAATCATTATCAAGACCTTCCACTCACCACCTTGGGTCCTTTAGTTTCCTCTAACTCAACAATCATTCGGATTCTGTTACAAGTTTCCCGGCAATATTTCCGCATGTGTACGCTGACATCGACCTTTGTGTAGATCGAAGCAACGTTGGTACTTGAATCCCGTGCTTGAAGAGGAGCAACCGCGTAACCGGCGGACAGCAGCGTTTACATTCTCCTAAAAAAAATCCTGTGCTTTTTTTTTCCCTACACCTGTCTTAAATTTTTGCTTTCCATGCGCGCCCAATCTCAACAGCTGTGTGCTGCCAGGTATTGAGTGTCACCTCGCATGTTCTGGTCTTGGTCTGATCCTGTTTCCATTGTCTGACACATATGCCTTGGCTGTCTACATGCTCTCTGTTGAGATCTGGGCTAACTATTCCTGTTTTTCCATTGACATTGATATCTTGATGTAATATTTAAGCTTGTAGCAGAAGGGTTTGGTGGACCATATATGTATCATTTTTGCCTTTCTCACCATCAAACTATGTAAGGTAATTAAAAAAAAAACTCTTTTTGAACAATTTTTTTCTCAAAAGTAATACGGAAACCCCCATTTTTTTTTTTAAAATGTTATCAAGCTAGGGGAGGAGATGAAAAATACCATATCACACAATCTTTAAAATCTATAGCGAATTCTATCTCGCTCCAAACCCCTTTTTAAGTTATTTCTGTACCCATAAAACAAGTATTTAAAAAAACTGTGTCTGGTCGCCAAACGGGGGGGGGGGCATAATTTTTACCAAGAAAAGAACAACTTAAAAGCATTTAAAGGAGTAGATGGGTTTTCTAGTTTGAAGTTGCACTTAATTACAGAAACATGTATAAAAAGAAATATAACTGATTTAAAGGTAGATGTTTTGATACATGAGTATAAGATTGCATTAGAACCATCACCTTGTTTACAACTTGAGCTCCCATTGACCTTTGACCTGTAATGGACCTTCGACCTCATATAGTGGGAAGCTTTAATTTAACTAGGTTACACCTTCCGGTCATTTTCAAAAAAGAAACAGAAAAGGCGCCCAATTGGGCGCAAATGTGTAAAATCATCCCTAAGTTAAAAGCTTTAATTTGATGTACTTAAAATTCTCCTGTCATTTCCCATAAAGAAATCAGAAAAAACGCCCAATTGGGCGCAAATGGGTTAAAATTGGGCGCAAAATGGTTCAAAACTGCATATCCCCTAAGCTACTAGCTTTAATTTTATGTACTAAAACTCTCCTGATCCATGTCATCAAATAAAGAAAATAACGACAACGGCCAACTGGGCGCAAAATGTGTAAAACTGAATCCCCAAGTTATAAAGCTTTAATTTAAAAAAAGAATAGGTTTGTCTCAGAAGCATTGTCTGCTAATTTCACATAAGAAAATAGAAAAGGCGCCCAATTGGGGTGCAAAATAGGTAAAACTGCATCCCTAAGTATAACGAGCTTTACTTTGATGTACATAAAACTCTCCTGTCATGTTTTGTTCAAATAAAGCAATGAAAAAACAAACGCCCAATTGGGCGCAAAATTGTTAAAAACTGGCATCCCTAGTCATTTCAAATAAAGAAAATAGAAAAAAACGACCCATTTGGGCGCAAAATGTGTTAAAACTGAAATCCCCAGTTATAAGCGTTAATTTAACATAGGTTACACCTCCACCCATCGAATGTGTGTCTTCAGCTGTGCTCAGTACACACCCTCGACACACCAGGACAGCCTAGGAATTGCACAGCAGCATGTTTTTGTTTTGTTGACTGATATTTTAAACTGTTTAATTTCATTTGACAGGAGTCCAGACTACTTGAATACAAGACTTGTAATTAGACTGGAACGTATGTTATATAACAAGATTTAAATATCACTTATTGAGAGATGGTCACTCATCAACACCATTTCACACCTTATGATACTTGTATCAACAACCCTCAACAATGGGCATGATTGGCAGGGCGCTTGTTTATTTTAGGTATCAATGATTTTACAATGCACACAACAAAACCACTTTTTCCCACTTTTTCCTTGATTTTTCAGAAATTGTTAGCAGTGTAGTTCATAATTAATGTGACAATTTGGATGAGTAGTCACAACTAAAAGAATTTAGGTTAAGCTTCACTCATACTCACTATTTTTGGAGCAATTACAGCATGTAACATAAACAACTTTATGGGCCATGCGTGGACATGTTTGTTTGTGCTTTTCAATACCCCTGTCCTTCCATGGGTAACAGTAGGAACCCATGGATTCAATCCAGTAGGTACACACTTCCTGTCATTTCAAGTGAAGATGTTACCTAAATTTCGTCTTAAATAATATCCCTTCCAATTTTTTGCCTGTCAAACCTTGGGGCATAGTACCTCTTGCTTCACCCGGTGTTTAACTCTTCGTGGCCGATCTTTTCTTACTTATAATCTCTAATCGTTACTCTCAAACCCTTTATCTATCCCTGCAACGTTTTAAAATCAAAAAAACCAAAACCAATCAACAGTGAGATGTCTGTTTGATCTACTTTTTAGGTCATTTTAAACTTGCAAATGACTTTATTCTTTGTCTGACATTGCATCGCATTAACACCCCCACCACTAAAACTCAAAATTACTAGTACGTAGACATTTTCATAAAAGAAACATATTTATGAAAATGACCTTCGCTTCAGATATGTAAATAGACTCCTTCGCAATTTTTGAGAGCAGTGGTTTCTATAGTCCGGTCGCGAGGCATATGATGTATTGTATGATAGAAAATGATGATGACTTGAAATCTCTCTCGTTGCACCATCAAAACTAGCTCGGTGTCACGTAGCGTTGCACGTCCCCGTCGTACCTAGATGGGCTATCGCGTACCGGAAAAGCCAGAGCAACCTCGGGCTACATCAAAACCTGGGCCATGTGGAAAACCCTGTATAAAAAAATCGTGCTAGACTCACGTACAATCACAAGATCAGACTCACACAGTCATGACATTCTCACTGTAGACAAAGGTAAAGCTCTTGTCAATGGTAGTGGGGATAAAATTGTGGCCGCACATGATCCACTCGGCTCGTCCACGCAATTCCAACTGCTGTCACAGCTGTTGTTCATGGCATCGCATTTGGTCTGAGCGGCCGAGGTAACCTTTTACGAGCACAACGCACGGGATCCATGTCACTGTTGCTGAATAAATGGTTTGAACTTGAGGATTCCCGGCTTATTGCATT
>JAMKCH010036335.1:0-30374 GCA_023653785.1 Ophioderma brevispina
AACTACCAGACCAGTATGCGAAATAATTACAGTAAGGGAAGCGGTCATTATTTACGCCTGGTGTGGAATTGAAGGTTTCTAACCCATTTTTTCGGCACAAATTTCGCATTCGCATTACCCCTCAATTCCGTTCGAAACTTTTCACATTCCCCGATTTTATGAGATGTCTCCTTTCAAAAATTAATGTTCCCCCTCAGTTATTGTTTAAAAATGTCATTTCCTCCTTGCTTTCCAAATATTTTTTTCGTATTCCGTCTCCGCCGCCCTCAAATCCTCAATCCCGGTGTAAATAACGACCCTCCCTAAACAGGTTTTAGTTGTAATGTCCTAACGCGATGGCGTGTTTTGGTACGCGAAATGTGGATTTTGTTTTATTCCCCATTACAAGCACACAACGCCTCACGCATGGCATCTAAACTTGCCTTGTGAATTAAAGGGATTAGAGCAGCGATCAGTGAGAAGAAGAAAAAATACGGTAATGCATTTTTAAACTTATAAATCAAGATAAGTATGTCAATTCCATATAACTACTTAAGGTAGGAAAAAAACCCATAGTGAAAAAAATGAAGTATTTGAGGAATTTGTCTACGTCTCCAGTCAAATAGACATTTGAAAATCTACCTCGTTGTTTGTTCAGAATCAACAGAGTCAATGATATTTGTGTTTGGGCCAAGACTGTACATTATATGGTGCAACAAATTACCTTATAAATCTGGTATATTAACACGGAGAGGCTTTTTTGACGCGCCGTCGGAATTTTGTACGCACGTAGAGAAATACAGAATCAGAGAAAAAGTGCTTCCTTGTCTTTAATACAGGATTTCAAACCAACCACTTTCAGGTTATGTTAGTACATCCATGGGGCAAGTCACAAAAATACCAAAATAACAATTTTGATGATTTTTTTGTTGTTGATATTTTGGCTCAGCAAATCGCTGCTAATCCTTTAAAATTTGGTAGTTCGCCAGCTCTTGTCGCGAACGAATAACACCTAGTTTTAACTTTCAATGTTTTTAAACATCCAGTCCAATAAAATATTGCACTGCGCCGTTTGGATATGATAAAATGCACATCTATAACAACCGAATTCCTGATGATTTGCATCACACAGTTGGTCGTTTTGGTAGCTATTTCCACGGAAAGCTCGTGATTTGGATCGAATTTTACATCACTAGCAAAACGCCAACGATGACTTTTTTGAAAATAAAATACTTAAAACAAAGCTTTTTTTTCTATCTCTCTCTCCTTTTCATTTCTATTGTTGGTTTTAGGTTCTAGTATTTCTGATTGTGTATTTTCTTTTTTGATGACATGACATTGTATTTTTCCTTTCAATTATAAAGTAAAAACTATTTATTTAACCTGATTCTGATAATGAAAATGATGCTTCATATAGCTTGTTTATAACCAGTTATAACACTCCCCCTGTGGCGGTTCTCTCAGAACAAACCTTTAATCTGTAACATTGTCATGTTTTTGGCGATGTCACTAGCTTTGATGTTAAATTACTACCCAAAGCAGGTTCCATAGCGTATAAAATGTTCTATGCATTCCGCTCAAGCTTGCATCTGGTCATTTCCCTTTTGCAAGAGCTGTTAAAAGATTCTCCCCTGCAATACCCTCTTCTACGGTAAGCATGGTAAGAGAGCCGATCCCCACCATTTCATGTGTTTTTATTAAGCTTCCGTAACATACTCAACAATAAACACCCACTCAATACTGTAAGGGCACCCGCTGGTCCTGCTCGCCCAATTTGTTCTTCGTGTTACAGGCAAAGACAGAAAAAGGGTGAAAATCCTGCCCAATGAAAGTTTTCTCCAAGCTACAGTAAGTCCAAAGAATAGTGTGAAAGAGGTTATTAGTCGAAGTCAACCACATACATGTATGAAAATAAAGACGCAGTTCCTGAAGGGGTGATATTGTTAACCTCAATTATCTTTTAAGTAAAAACGCTAAGTGTGTTTTGGTTTTAGCTGTTGCTTATTTCTGGGAATCATTACTTCCCATAAATTCTTAAGAAATCATACGATCGTATGTCTCATTTGAGGTCCCTAAAAAAGTATGACTTTTATTTCTTGCATCTCTTTAATTTGAACGAAGCGAATTATTAAATTAGTAGATTTATGTACATATGAATGAAAGTTTTCATCCTATACCTTGCGGGGGTTAGCTATCTAATACGACTGTACAAGTCTTACAACGAGACCTGCACATTAGCCAGTTATGGATTTATGGTCTTTTACTCATTTAAAAGAAATATCTACATGTAATTAGCATTACCGTTAAAAAGTTAAACTATATTTTTATATTTATAAATATAATAACAAGAGTCTGGTTGCATTCCTTTTGTATCTTTACCTTTTGTATCGTATCCTTCTTATCTGGAACTTAATAAGACTCTACAGGAATTCGACGCCATGGTCCAGCTAAATCTGTAACCATGATACAAAAAAGGTAACATTTTATACTGTTAATGGTACCTCTCCCACCTTCTTCCTTAAAGCGAGATCTCAATGTCAATGAATTAGTGTCAAGCGAACTCTTCCTCATTAAAAAAAGTACTCAAGCCTTCTACAAACCGAATGTGTCAACAACATCTATTACGTTTTAATTCAAATTTATGAGTTTTGCTTTTAGATAATACATGTTATATTTAACATGTAAGGAAATTAAATTAGAAATAACATAGTTACTTATAAATGAATGTTTGTTTTTGTTATCATAGCGGTAGGTAAGTATGGGGAGCCTCCCCACAACCTCAGACATGACTGTAAAAACCTAAAGACTAGTGGGCTTTGTGTGATGTTAAACGAATGTGCTTCATCATTTCCGTTTTGGAGTGAAAATCTGCAGGGGTACCAATAATGAAGAAAACATGGATGGCGTGATAACCGCAATCATATGAGCTATAATATGCCCAACCCCAAGACATATTTTTCATTGAGCGTATCATAAAGTAGAACATGAGCTAATCGCGTGAAATTCTAGTTATCAATCATTCTCAAACATAAGGGTATATTATCTAAATACAGTCAGGGTATGTAGTTATTGAACCGTGCCATTGGAAGTATAACTTCATGGCTCTGGTGAAATACCTCAGCAACACATGGAAATTTTTTTTCACTCCTTGCGGTTTTCTTAATATACCGACGTGTACTTCGCATGTTAATATTCCCACTTCGAATGAAGTTTCCCCGAGCTCTCTGCTTGCCTAGTAATGGATATTGCTTGAATCGTTATTTTGAGATTAGTTTGTTGCAGACAATTCAAAATAGAGAGATAATTCTAATGATATAAACACCGTTGCTTTTTTATATACTGGAATGACGTGGACTTTGCGATGCACGAAATCTGAGGTGATTATTTCAGATATATGCCTTTCCGAACGGGAATTAAAAAAAAACCGCCACGGAATGTTTTTTTTTGGTGTACTGATTCATTTCTCCATTTCGATTCAGTTACGGCAAGTGATTTTAAATCGGACTCATTTTTTTTTGTAATATTCGTTTCTTTTCGTTTTTTGCCTAATTATGTTTGGATTTCTTAAACTCTCAAGTACGCATTAACGTATAAAGAAATACAGAACCTAGCTGTTTTGCTTAGATGTTACGTATACCTACCGTAAAATCGCGTATACAAGCACCGGTGCCTATAATAGGACCATTTGGAAACCGGACAAGAGAGAAATATTTGACCTAGCGCCCCTTAGTATATTCTGCAAATGAGCAACTACTTCGCTGGTGTAATATGACGCCAAATCGTTCGCTCGGTGGTTACTATTTAGCAAACTCATTCCTGCAAACCCCTGCCCTGAACCATGAACAAATGGCATAGCTTTGTAAGCTGGGGGTTTTTCAGCCAAGGCCTGATTCGTAAAGCGTGTGCCACGTAAAGGATTTGTTTCCCCTCCCCGGCAATCGGTCTAAACCTACCACAGGGCAAGGAACAACACCATGTTTATGCAAATGTTGTTTTTTTAATCCTTGTGATTTGATTTTTTGGATGGACCGATTATGGGGCCAAAACGATTCCATTATGTAACACTCTACAGCGAATATCAGTTAGAGCATGGACATAACTTTCAAAGACCTTATCACGTTGCCACCTTTTGTTTTTTTAAACTCACCATGATCCAATTAAACCCGTCTTGAGGTAAAGCGATAATCACAACTCTCAGCAGGAGAACCTGGCCAAGGCATCACTCAGCACATATTAGGCCATGATGCCAAAGCGAAAAGATGCTCGGATAAGGACCAATGTGGCGCAACTCTGGAAGTATATATTCCATTCCAGAATAACTTTTCGTAATTAACTGAATCATGTTCTACGTTTGGTTCTCACTTTCTAGTTTTGGTGCACATTCTCGAGAAAATGAATTAATTTCATCTCAATTTATGACCACTACTATCATTGACTATTGGTGTCATACCATTATTCATTGACTCCAGCAAATAATGGGGCTATTGATAAGTACATAATCCCGCTTGGTATGTAGAAAGCACCAAAACACTTCACATAGTCTTCTTTTTTCATCTGGAACTGCAGAGTCTTTGTTATTAACCCATTCAACTGGAAAAATTGCAGTTGCTATAACCATCACTCCGATTATTAAGCTATTTCATGATTGGAACACAAATTACCCGTCCTCTTTCACCGATAAATAAAGTTAGAGTTCTACTGTGTGTTCATTTTCTTTGACCTATTTTCATCCTTTTATTCGAAAGGGAAAATAAGGTGACCAAAGCTAATGAGAAAAACCATATGTTTGCAAACTGTGTGACCTAACATCTTGGTGCAGAACCAAACCCGTAACTTTGGACGCTAACCCCATTTTATTGCAAATTTATGGATTTCATAGCAGAAATCGAATCATTCACACCTATATGAATCATTTGAACCGGTGGCCGAACCAACTTTTTAAGTTGAATAAGAAAAGAGGTCCAATAATAAATAGAATTAAGTTTGGGTGTTGTTTCTGCACCAAGATGTTAGGTCATAGCTTGCCAATCAAACTTCTTTCATGGATTTTAACTCATCTTCGTGTTCTTTTTGAATAAATGATGAAATAAGACGGTCAAATTATTGAACTCCCGCAGAGTTTTTAGTTTTATTTTATTCGTGAATTAGGCTGTAGTTTCAACCCAATCTAAAATCGGGCGGTGAAACAATTCAAAAGCTTTTTATTTGGGTGGGGAATGATAACCGTTCATGAATAACAAAAAATATTTTTGCTCCCGAGAATCTGAAGTCCGTTGTCCTATTCAGTATGCCTATTCCATAACGGGCTGATTTACTTATCAATAGCACCATTATTTGCTGGATTCATGGAACGTAGTGTACAATCGCTCGGTAACTGATATTCGGGAAACAAAGGAGATGACATTTAATTCCTTTTCCACGAAATTTGCACATACTAGAAGTGAGAACACCCGTTGAGCTGGATTTTAATCATTTTTGACAATTTGTTTTAAGCAAAAAATTACTTGGTACGGGGGGCCGTCACCTTATAACGCTAATGAGACTTGCCCGGCTAGCCCATAGGAGAGTTTCTTGCCCGAAATCATGATCCAAATCAATCAAATTTATTTCAATCTCAACAAGAAAAAATACAATCAAATACATTAATAATACATCATAAACCATAATGGTGAATGAGATTAGGACACTGCTAAACTCATAGCGTGGGGATTGCAGTGCCCTAGAAATTGTAGGTTACAGTAGTGACTACAGATAGTTGGACTTTCGAACATCTCCCGGAATTGTAACTTAATATTATGTAATGCAAAAAAAAAAAAAATAAAAAATTATAAATTTTATGACAAAATTATGCTTAATTTAATCAATCAAAAGATAATAAATATACATCCACATGCTATATTTCACCAATGGACCATCTTTTCAAACAGTCCCAAATAAATACATCCTTTGTTCAAGCCAGAAAAACTAAGCCTTGAATTAGCTTACAGAAAATAGAGGAGATTTGGCTGTTTTCTTTCGATAAAAAGTTCAATGTTTTCTAAACTTTCAGCAAAAACTGCCAACCGATCAGCTATCGGTCCCGAATGCCCCACATTCCCTGCCAACATATACTTTGCTTGTGCTTGGATATAGTTTAGTCTTGTTAGAGTGGTCAAGCGTGAGGCGGTTGAACATATTACCCTGAACGTCCAGTCACGCGGCCCCTTGAAGTTTTCCAAACAATTTTATTCCCTGGTAAATGAGAAGTACCATGGTAATCGCTTACTAAATGTTTAGAAATCAGTAGAGTCAATCAATTTAAACAATTTTTTATTTTTTTCAGTTTTTTAATTTTTTGAAAATGCTGAAACCGTTTTAAGTTTTTTTTGGGGAAATTTTCCCCCTTTCACATGATTGCCTCGATCCGACTCCTGTGAAGACTCGGGTCCAAGATTACTTGTGGATTGGATTCTGATGGTGGTGCTTTTTCCCTTTGTCGAGATTTCCTCACAAAGAAAAGAATAGTTGTTGGGTTCGTCACAGTCTCGGAAAGCTACTCCACATGATAATTCGCGAACGGAGAGATCAACTCAACCGCTTATGTGGGACGAAACATATTTTTCTATTCCTAAGCCTTTTATTCAAACTTTACAAACCGTGTTTGCTTAGCTGGGTGATGCCATTTCATATCAATGTACTATCATATTCCAAAAAAACGAAAAAACAAGTCCCCAAATCCCCATATATAATCACAGTCCCGTACGCACGGGGTCACCCCCAAATTCGAGAAAAGGTAAAATGTCCACTTTTTTGCTGAAATTTGATACAAAGTCTTAAAATAAACAATCCCCCCCCCCAAAATTAAAAATATTTGTAAAAAAATGTTGAAAAAATCCAAAAAAAGGACCATTTTAGTGGTTAGGAGGTCCACTTTTATTTTAAACAATAACCCAAAGGTCCACTTTTCGGAAAAAGCTCCACTTTTTTTGAAGTCCCGGCTGTACCCCCCCCCCGCCCCCTCCACCCCCCCCCCCCAAAAAATTAATCCTCTTACGGCCCTATATAATCATCAAGTAAGCATATAGATAACATATAAATAACTTTGTTTTGTGTTCATTAAAAATTAAGAAAGATAGAATTAAGAAAGTATTTAAGGAATATTCTTTTTCCTCAAGAAATAAAAGGACAACCTTTCCTTTCCATATTAAAAAAGAGAGATAAATCATAAAAACGACGTTCTAACCAAAACAAGCTCTCAAAAAAGCATCATAGAAATAAGACAGTAAAATATCCAGACATCCATCCACAATTTGTTTGGGAAAATAATTCATACTAATGCCTTGTGTTTAATGGTGCCTAAACACCATGCATAACGTTTCCTTGTGGACTTCAACTTTACTTTTACTCTAACCACTAATTGATCGACTTTATTTGGTTAAATCTTTTTGATGGTTCAATCAGGATTTCATTATCTGTGATACAAGATGAATAGGATTATAACAATCCACACGGATTATAACATCGTCATGGAATTCCATGTAAGTTCTTCCGAACAACCACCTACGCAAACCTGAAACTTTACTTATATCATCGTTAATTGAGCACAAAAGTCAGTTTATGTCGGCCATCTCGTCGCGGTAACACGCCAAAAGGAAGCTAATCCAGCTATGTAACATACCATTAAATTCCAGAAATTCTCGTATACACAGGTGTCATTTCAGCCCTTGGTATTTCTCCCATGGGGGTAATAAAATTTTTATGTAAATCATTAAGGACCATAGTATGTCTGGGATCTACTGCAGGGATAACAACGATCGCACAAGAGCGTGCCAAAACCGACCTTATTAGTTGAGGGCGCTAATCAATTTTTTCTCGCTGGTCCGATTTCGACATGGTCCTATTAATAGAGCACCGTTGGGCTTGTATCGCGATTTATTTACGTATCTATGTAATTAACACTATATGCCTTCAGCAAAATAGCGAATCATTACCGTGTACAAGACGAGTTAAAAATGTTAATCCTGTATGAACTAGGGGATACAAAAACGAGTGCTTCTAAGTCTAAAGTGGTATGGCATGCCAGCATCACGTTGACTGGTTGACTGCGTTTAATTGTTACTACCAAAAATTATAATAGTAATTGAAATAACAGGATAAGATTCCACATTTTAAGTGAAGACTTGAAATGTTTCATATTCAACCAGGAATAACTGACTCTGTGTTATTAATTATTTTAATAATTTTCAAATTTTTCTATTTAGAGTGTAGACTATATGTTTTTATTTGAGTAAAAACAAAACAAACAAGGCGAACTAATTTCCCAAACAAAACATAACAATAGCTATATAAATACTTTAAACAACATGAGACCAAATCATACATTAAACTAACATGTAATCTATAAGCGTAATATCGTTCGGAATTATATTATTATGAAATACATTTTGAAAGAACGAATTTGTGTGCTTTCTCTTCCTATTGTCCTGACTCTCCAGGGCCGCGGCGCAAGCTATGCGCCAGTGCGGCCCCTATCGCCGCACCACGTTTTTGCGAACCAAAAAAAAAATGCGAGAGAAAGAGAGGAGAAAGAGAGATAGAGAGAGAAGCAAACGATAGGGAGAGTAAAGAAAAAGAGAAGGGAAAGAGAGAGATAGCGAGAAAGAGAGAGCAGTGCCTAATTAGAGGAAGGGATCGTGCGAAAGGTGGAAATGAAAAGTTAGATGTTCTTAATAATTATGGTATGTCAAAAATTAGTAATTCAATGGCGGATCCAAGGGAGCGTTCGTCCATCCCCCAGCTTGCCGAAAAAATCAATCGACAATGACACTTAGCCTACTTTATACGGAAAAAACTTTGTCCCCCATAAAATTTTCTAAATTTTCGCGCTACGCGTGGTTTAAAGTGCAACAAGAGAATTCACCACATGGATTTCACATAACAGGTGTCCCCGAAAAAAGTGGAAATTCTGATTTCTGCAACTAATGTAAATAGCTTTCTATCAAAAATATCCCATGTGGATGAGGAATCATTTTCTTGGTACAAAAAATGCCCCAAAATCTTTAGGGTGCACCTATAAGGATTCTACAGACCCCGATTTCAGTGCAGAGTCTATCTTGGTTTGTTTCCTGGGTCCTGTAGGATTTAAAAGGGGTACAATATTGAACTCTTTCCAGCATATATAGGGGACCAAATTGCATATTTCAAATTCAGATAAAATGTGTTTGTGTAAAGCGAAATTGCAAAGGTTTCGAAGGCCTCCCTCACTCACACCTCTGTCGCTTGATATAGGAACGCTCCACGAACACGTATGATGTAACTTGATTATTCAAAAGACTCAACAATTTTAAATTTTTACTTTGATCACTCCAATTATAACGTGACCGACTTACAAATTTTCAAATTGTTTTGATCAATTTGCGTGAGAACAATGCGTTTTGGACAGCGAACATTGCAAGGGTTTCGTGGCCTTCGCGCGGGGGGGACACCATTACCACAACCCTTGCGTCGCTTGATATCTGAACTCCATGAACACTTACCCCACGAGAGCCTCATCTCGAAAACACAATTTTTTCCCGGGCGATAAGGGACTCAAG
The DNA here is from genome assembly GCA_023653785.1 of Ophioderma brevispina. Classification (NCBI taxonomy): domain Eukaryota; kingdom Metazoa; phylum Echinodermata; class Ophiuroidea; order Amphilepidida; family Ophiodermatidae; genus Ophioderma; species Ophioderma brevispina. The sequence continues at coordinate 9,552 of JAMKCH010036335.1, forward strand.
GGGGGGGGGTGGATTTTTTTTAAATCACCCCACCATACGATCAAAAAAAACTGCCCCACTTCTAGTAAAAAAAATTACCACCTCACTTATAGAGGGTTAAAACCTTGCAAACCGTGGAAAAACAGAAAACAATTGGCCATGTTTACCTTTGGAAAATCCCTATAACCCATTTTGCAAAACTGTTCCTCCCTACCCGCGGTTTTAAAAGTAATTATAGACCTAATTTAAGTGTAGGCTTCTCCAGATGTGAAATGACGACAATTGTCATTTAACGTTGCACCAATCGTGTACTATACTTTACCGCATGCATGAGACGGCCCATGCCATTCTTTGACGTACTTCATTAAAAATTAGCCTTACATGCACCAGTTAGGTTATCTATTTCAGACCGTCGCTCAAGTAGGTCTATATTATATTTTTATAATTAACTTGCATTTTAAATTGGGTCTTCAATTATTTAAAGTAGAACAAGGCGAACTCGTATTTCCGCGATGCGTAAATCACATCATAAGCTGTGACAAATTGAACTACATCAGACCCCCCCCTAATTCTGCCAGCACTCCAAGTTGTGACCACTAGACACTTACTTAAACAATGCATGGTCTAAAAACTTCCTAAACTGGAAGGTGGATATTTTACACCCAACATCTACTCAGGTCAGAGGCTATTTATTTTAAGGATTTAAGCTTTCCAACAGCCTTTGGGGACAGGAAAGTGAACTCACGAAATCTTAAAAAATGCATCATGCAAAAATCCCTTAAATGCTAAATTTAGTAAGAATATGAAATTTATTCATTTGGCAACACTATTTTTGAAAAAAACATGTGACCACATTTAAATTTGGGACCATACGAGACCTGAGGAGTGGAACACCAATTTTACGTATTTTCATATTTCCAAGAATGTAAACAGCTGGCACCCAAAAGACTGCCCCGTGCGACAACCACAACTAAAATACTTTCATTGAAAAACAGGATACTACTAAATTACTACCCTTTGTTGGTGGATACCTTGCTCCCCGCCTCATTACGCTTGATTTTTTGATATTAATGAGCTCATTGCATATTTAATTTTCCGAGATACTCCCAAAAACTAATGAGGTCGAGAACTCCTCAGTCCGTTTACTTCCACCAAGTTACTCATTATACGCCTTGCACGAACTCAGAAACTTGTACACAAGCCTTGTGGGAAATTTTTCATAAATTATGCAAAGTAGATACTATTTACCGTATTTTTACACCCAATTATAATCATATCGTAACTCCTCAACCCACTTCTTTCCACCAGTTTACATCATCGTAGCTCTTATCTTTACGGAACTCCCGAATAAATTGGTACACAATCTGGCCAACTGTTGACATTTTTCTTGTGCATTGGACCTTTTTTTCCCTTGCCCTTTTTCCCCTACCCCGGACAGACCCAGGGAGGACCCTGGGTTGATTTAAATACATGGTGATTAGGGGGGTCCCCTCCTACAATATACCAAGTTTGGCTACTCTAGCTCATCCAGAAAAAAGATATGCTCAAATTGTTCCAGGGTTACATTTATCACACGGATCGGACATATGGACATACATCCGGAACATACGGACGGAGCCCATTTTAAGTCCCTCCCTCACAAACTTCGTTCGGCGGGGACAATATGCCTTGAAACTATACCCATGCGACCCGCACCCACCCCGCATCGCTTACGCAGCACATGTTGCCTTGCGGCCACTCATCCGGCAAAAACAAAACATTTGTCATAGCTTTGCAAAACGGTTGGTCCTGCATTATAAAATAATTTGGTTACCATCAAATTTGCATGAGAAAATGATATTTTGGAAAGTGAACCGTGCAAGGGTTCCGCACTTTGCCTGCACTCACCCACGGCAGCATCGATATCGTACGCGTACGATCCATTGACACTTGCATCATGTGCATATAACAAATGTGAACCCATCAACTAATTTTACTTTTTTAAAACCGTTGGTCATACCTATAAGCATTCTTCAAATTGTTTCTATCAAATTTGGCTGGGAAAAATGTGGTTTTGAAAGCAACAATCCAAGGGTTCCGCACTTTGCGCGGGAGGGTGACACCCCATAAACACTTTAATATACAAATTTTTTTTCCCTGAACACTTTATGCTTAGTTTCAAACAAAACTTAAACCATGATATATATTTTACTTTTTAAAAACATTGATCAACCTCAGGAGTTTGGTCCAAAAAAGGTTTACACTTTTTTTTGTCTTAAAATTTTAAAGTGGGTCGACATATCAAACGTTTGAAGAAGACATCAGTACCTACAATATCTTGTTAGAACCTGGAGAAAATGACGTAGCATTAAATATCATTATTATATACACATTTAAGTGAACCCTTCCAAATTCAAGTTGTTTCTATCTATCAAATTTGCATGGGAAAATGTGTTTTGGAAAGCGAATATTGCAAGGGTTCCGCGCCTGGCTGGAGGGGGAAACCCCTTCCCTACTGCCCCCTGGACGCTTATACATAAAAAACTTATGTTCGATTCAAAAAAAAACCTTAACCATCAACTATGTTTTTACCTTTTTAAACCGTTTTGATCATCCCTATAAGCATTAATTTCATTTTTTGTAGTCAAATTTGGCATAGGAAAATGTGTTTTTTAAAGCGAACATTGCAAGGGTTCCGCGCTTTCGCGCAGGAGGGGGAACCATATAGTCCCCCGAAGCATAATTTCAGGCCAAATCTCATAGAATCCAGGACTGCACGCCTGCAACACCTTAGCCCGCACCACCACTTTCAATTTGCTCCTGCCGGCCCTGCTCGTCATACATATACCTTTTGGATCGTGACTAATAATACTCCCAAGTTAAGACCTATAACGCTAACTAGACTAGGGCACGAATAATACTGATCTTGTTGTTTTCAATAAACCCACGATAAATCGCATGTTAATATCGCAATTTGGAGAAAATAAGTTATTTATGATGTTATTTTTAGCGAAATATTCCACTGAGATCCTAACCACGCAAGCTGCTTGTTTTTAGCTTCTTAGTTGATCTCTGCTTTATCTTATAAGCCGTTGAACAAATCCATACGTTTTGAAGTTTCTAACATATCTTTCCTGATAGTTTCTAATAAAGATTCACGCGTGTCTTCCTATCAATTATTTAACCCTTGGCATTTCTAAGAAACGTTATTTCGCAAAATATACAAGAATTTAGTTCCATTTGCTATGGCATATAATTGTGCATGGCAATTTGAGCGAGGGACTGTCACATTTTCGAAAGTGTTTTCACAGACTATACGATTAATGCATTTTCCTACCAGAAGAAAAAAAAGTGTCATTTGTTTTAAATATTGGTGTTATTAGTATCAATTTGCTCGCAAATGATAGTCTAGGTCATTGGAAGAATACAGATATATTTTACACATAAAAATAACATACCAAAAGCAGATATGAACCTTAATGAGAAGGCCAAAGACACCCAGGTAATTTGTAGACTAACTTTTAAGTTTGCCGTAACTTAATCAACAATGTGTCTATTACAAGAAATATCATAGACTCGTTCTCATTGATATTAAAGCCACAAAGGTCGCCGACCGGCCAAACAGGGTGAATGCCACGGGAATCAACTCCGGCGTGTGTTTTCATGTGTTACAACACACACGCCATTTCTCCCTGCGTCGTCTGCTGAATTAATGTCGCCGGTAACATTAACACTTAAGTGCCCAAGGGGGGGGGGGGTTCCATAGTACCCACCATTTGATTTTTTTGCGATTTCTCGGTTACGCAATCAAAATTTTTCAAGGAGTTTTTTGCTAATTGTCTGATTTATGAATAGGCTTCTCCTGATACAAAAAAATTTAAATCCGCCCACGGCTTTCATTATAATAATTATTTTGGGTCCCTAGGAACCCCCCCCCCCCCTTGGGCACTAACGAAGTGAAAAATCAAGATATTTTACTAATTAAAAAATTAAAGTAATTAAACCTTGGGATTTATTTGCTTAGATTATACCGTTAGGGGTAATTATTAATATTTAATAATCTTAAATCACATAACCTTTTATATTCTGATAGCACCGAAAAAATTGAATTTTGTCATGCCGTGCTCTTAACTGTGTAAGTCTATGGGAAAATTAGGCGATTTTGAAGTTTCTGAGAAAAATACAAGATGGTATAAATTTGCCTATATTTGCAATGATTATTTTAATTGGTTATTCTAGAGTAGATATAATGAATTATTTTGGTTCAAAACCTTATATTGGAGTTGCTGAGGATGGAAAGTGCGAACCACTCTCTTTCGAAGAGTGGCAATTTCAATTGACCATAGGTCATAGGTCAAAGGTCGGAAGCATTCATTTTTATTGTGGGTAATGTGGTTTTACGACTGACCCCCATTTTTTTTGTGTCATAATCAAACTCCCACGGGAATTGTTTATCTGGGTTTGGGTCCCTAGGAACCCCCCCCCCCCCCCGTGGGCACTAACGAATTTTTTGTAGCTTGGGCACTTAAGTGTTAATTATAAATCGTTACGTTTACCCTTAAGGAAGCTAATTTGGGCTTAATACTTTCAGGTGAGCTAATGAATAAAAAAAAACTTTTATAAAACCGCTGCAAAATATCATTTTGGAAATTCTAGAGGGCGCACTGTTTTTCAAATGTGCCAGTGTCTCCTAATCTGCAAAGATCGTCCTGTCAGATCAACATATTAAAGTGACAGGATGAGATTTTTTTTAGGATACAAGTTCTCTCAAATTGCACTAATCATTTTAATTGGAAAAGTTGGAAAGTTTATTGAACAAACAAGTACAAAAGAAAACCCAGACCTTGTTGAACTTGCCTGCTAATCGTAAATCGTCCCCATAGAAAACCAGGCTTTGATTTTCCGTCGTGCACGACACACATACTAAATCATCATCTTATTACATAAAAATGCGCATTTGGCTTATTCACTGCAGGTGTGATCTGATTATTGGTAAGGATTCAAATATGCAAAAAACCCCCCCGGGTTCGAAAAATTTGGGGGCGCTCTTGCTGGAGAACGTCCTCGTGTCTGCTTCACCATGTCTAAAGAAAACAGAAGCTGGAAATATTTGTCTTTGTGAAGGGTGCCCTCATTGGGCCATTACAAATGAAATCCATACCTACCTATTGGCAAGGCAAAACCTGGATCCTATCGGTTATTAACTTGCCTGCCATAGGGGGGTTATGGAATTTATCTGGGAATAGCCCACCCCCCTCTCACCCCCCTCCAAACTCACCCCCCCCCCACCAACCCCCATTAAAGATTATATAAGTTCATCTTAACTTTTGGCCAATGAAAACGTGTTTAAAATCAAATGTAAAAAAAACGACGATTCCAGAGAAAAAAGGGCGTGGGACCTGTAACTTAAAAAAAACAAAAAACACGATAAGTACATATTTTCCTTACCACAAGTAACACACAACCACACGCACATCATACATACATACACACACAACGCGCGCAACACCCACCCACACACATTTCGTCACTGCACGCTAAAAACCACACCACATCGGGATTCTCTTATACAGACTCTTCAGTAAACCAGATAACCACAAGTTATGCGATCCCGTACCAGAACCAAAAGTTCAATTGAAAGTCCACACTCGGATAGCTAGGTCAACTGAACGTTGCAGAGAGGATAGAGTGTTACTGTAGGCTAAATCTGGAGTTTGAGTAACACAATTGCAATATCACAGTAGCGGAAAGGGTTAGGTCATCTCCTAAGCCTGCACATGAACGTTACGGTCACCGAACTGGGTAGGAAGGGAAGAGAGTAGATCCTCAACCTGGGAATCTAGATGGCACAAACAAGTTACGTAACAACCCCCGTCTGAAGTCTTGCGGCACGTGTCTATTTGACGCCACCCCCCTCTACCCCCCTCTCCCTCTCCCCCCCTCCCACCAAAAAAAAAAACCATTAAAGATTATATAGGTGTCATCTTAACTTTTGGCCAATGAAAAACTGTTAAAATCAATGTAAAAAACTGACGATTCCGAAGACAAACAGGGCGTGGGACCTGTTGACTTAAAAAAAAAAAAAACATATGGAATATTTTCCTTACCAACAATTACACAAAACCACACGCACATACATACATACATACACACACACACACGCACCACCCACACCCACACACATTTCGCACATGAACGCTAAAACCACATCGTGATTCCTATATACCGACTCTCAGTAAAACCAGATTAAACACAGTTAATGCGATCGACGGTACCCTAGAACCAAAGTTCAATTGAAAGTCCACACTAACCACGGAGAGCTAGGTCACTGAACGATGGCATGAGAGATTAGAGTGTTACCATGTAGGCTAAATCTTGGAGTTTGAGTAAACAACAATTTCCTTATCACAGTACAAAAGGGTTGTGTCATCCTCCGAATCCTTCAACATAACGTACCGGTCACCGACCTTGGTAGGAGGGAAGAGAATATGACCTCAACCTGGGAATCTAGATGGCACAAACAGTTTACGTAACACCCGTCTGAAGTTTTACGGCACGCGTCTTAGTTGACCATGGTCCATTACAAATGACAGCCATACCCTACCCTATGGAAGGCAAATGGAATTCTATCGGTTATTGAACGTTGCCCTTCCATACGGGGGTTTTATGGAATGTTGAATCGGAATACCCACCCCCCCCCCGCTCACCCCCCTCGCACCTCACCCCCCCCCATCCCAACACCCCCCATTTAAAGAGTGATAGAAAGTGTCATCTTAACTTTGGCCAATTAAACCTTGTTAAACTCAAAATGTTAAAAAACTGACGATTCAGAAGAAAAAGGGCGTGGGACCTGTACTAAAACAAAAAAAAAAAGATAATGGAATATTTTCTTTACAACAAGTAACCCACACACCACACTGCCATACATACATACATACACACACACACACGCACCACCCCCACCCACACACCAAAGCCCACATTTTCGCACATGAACGCGAAAACCACAGGTGGCTGTGATTCTCTATATAACGACTCTCAGTAAAACCAGATAAACCACAAGTTATGCGATCACGGAACCAAAACCAAAAGGTCATTTGAAAGTCCACACTCGATAGCTAGGTCACTGAACGTTGGCAGTGAGAGATTAGAGTGTTACCTTGGTAGGCCTAAATCTGGAGTTTGAAGTAAACACAATTTGCATTATCACAGTAGCAAAAGTAGGACATCTCCTAAGCCTTCACATGGACAGGTCACCGAACTTGGTAGGAGGGAAGAGAGTATGACCTCAATCTGGGCATCTAGATGGGCACAACAAGTTACGTAACACGCCGTCTGAAGTCTGCGCACGTTTTCATAGTTGACCACACCTCTCACCCCCTCTCAACCTCACCCCCCATCCCACACCCGATTAAAGATATATAACGTGTCATCTTAACTTTTTGCGCAATGAAAAAACGTGGTTAACAATCAAAATGTAAAAAAAATAAAAAAAATAAAAAAAATAAAAAAAATAAAAAAAATGTACTTAAAAAAAAAAAACGTAATGGTTAAATATTTTCCTTATACCAACAAGTAAACACACACAACCACACTCACAACATACATACATACACAACACACAACCGACCAACCCACACCCACCCATTCGCCATGAACGCTAAGCCACCGCGATTCTCTATATACAGACTCCCAGAAACCAGATAAACACAAGTTATGCGATCACGGTACCAGAACCAAAAGTCAAATTTGAAGTCCACCTCGGATAGCTAGGCACTAAACGTTGGCATGAGGGATTAGAGTGTTACCTTGAAGGCTAAATCTGGCGTTGGGAGTAAAACCAATTTGGCAGTATCACCTGCAGAAAGGGTTATGTCATCTCCTAAGCCTTTTGTTTCACATAACCGTACACCAACGGTCCCGAACTTGGGTAGGAGGGAATAGATTAAGACCTCAACCTGGGATCTAATGTGCAACAAACAAGTACGTAACACCCGTCTGAAGTCTGCGGCACTTGTCATAGTTTGACCATGGGGCCCTTACCATGAAAATCCAACCTACCCTAGGGAGGCACAAACTGGTAATTCTAATCGGTTATTGACGTTGCCTTCCATAGGGGGGTTATGGAATTTATCTTGAATACCCTCTCCCCCTCTCACCCCCCTCTCACCCACCCCCCCCCTCCCCCCATCCCCACCAAACAATGTTAGATTATAACTTCGATATGAGTTTAAAAATATTATAAAATTGTTAAAATCAAATGTAAAAAACTGACGAATCAGAGAAAAAGGCGGGAACCGGTAACTTAAAAACAAAAAAAAAACAATATGGTAATATTTTCCTTACCAACAAGTAACACACCCCCACACGCACATACATACATACATACACACACCACACGCATCCACCCACAAACCACACACATTTCGCACATGAACGCTAAAACCACATCGTGATTCTTATATAACAGACTCTCAGTAAAACAGATAAACACACACAAGTTATGCGATCCCGGTTACCAGAACCAACAGGCAATTGGAAAGTCCAACACCTCTGATAGCTGTCACTGAACGTTGGCAATGGAGAGATTAGAGTGTTAACTTGTAGGCTAAATCTGGAAGTTTTGATACCACCATTTGCATTATCACAGTAGCATAAAGGGTTAGGTCATCTCCTAAGCCTGCACATGAACGTACATTTCACCGCACTTTGTAGGGGAAGAGAAGTACTTTGACCTCAACCGGATCTAGATGGCACAAACCAGTTAACTTAACACCCGTCTGATTCTTGCGGCACGTTTCATAGTTGACCATGGTCCATTACCAATGAAATCCATACCTACCCTATGGACGGCAAAACTGTGAATTCTATCGGTTATTGAACGGGCCTTCCATAGGGGGTTATGGAATTTATCTGGATCAAGCCCAACCCCCCTCTCACCCCCCCTCCCCTCACCCCCCCCCCATCCCACACGCCATATAAAGATTAATATAAATGTCAATCTTCAACTTTTGGCCAATGAAAACCTTGTTAAACTCAAAATGTACAAAACTGAGCGATTCATAAGAAAACAGGGCGTGGACCTTACTTAAAAAAAAAAAAAAAGATTATGGTAAATATTTTCCTTCCAACAGTAACACACACAACCACACGCACATCATACATACATACACACACACACAACACTCAACCACCCACACCCACCACTTCGCACACATGAACGCTAAAACCACATCGTGATTCTCTATAACACAGACTCTAGAAAACCAAAAAAAAGTTATGCGATCACGGTACCAGACCCAAAAGGTCAATTTGAAAGTCCACACAAAGTCGGATAGCTAGTCCCCTGAACTTTTGCATGAGAGATTAAGTGTTACCCACCACCTTGTAGCCTAAATCTGGAGTTTGATTAACCACAATTTGCATTATCACATTAGCAGAAAGGGTTAGGTCAGCTCCTAAGCCTTCACATGAACGTACAGGTCAACGAACTTGGTAGGAGGGAAGAGTAGGACCGTCGGTGGGGGGGGGGGGTGGGGTTGGTGTGTGTGGTGGGGGGGAGGGGGAACCTGGGTGTAATCTATATGGCCCAAACAAGTCCGAACTTAACACCCCGTCTTAAGTCTTGCGGCACGTGTCATGAGTTAACCATGGGCCATTACAAAGAAATCATAACCTACCTATGGAAGGCAAAACTGGAATTCTATCCGGTTATTGAACGTTTGCCATTCCATATTTGGGTTTATGGAATTTATCTGGAATAGCCCATTAAATGGACACTATGTTTTGATAACTGGTTACTAACTCTCACTCTCACAAAACATTCAGTTTTGATTTATAAACCTTACCGGAAAACCTATACAATTGATATTTCAAAACTAAAGAAATTAAATTTCAAAATATTATTACTCAACAGAAACCCTAGTGTCATCTGAGCAGATTTCTAGCGGTTATAAAGGTGGCGCACCCATGGGAAGTACAATATTTTTCTAAATAAATTCCCTAAAATTGTAAATCAGTCTACGTGGTTCTCACGTCTAGTATGTTCACATTTGCTTAAAAATGAATTAATGTCATCTCCTTTCCCTTGAATATCAGTGACGGACACTGATGTAACATCACGTTCCATTACATCCAGCAAAAATGGCACGAATCCTTCCCGTTACGCCATAGGAACAACAAAACTTCATATTTCTCTGTAAATGCAGAGCATTTTAATTGTCCAATGTACGTTTCAAAACCTTTCAGTTATCACACCAGCCCGATTCAGATTGAGCTAAAGCTTCGGCTCACGAAAATAAAATAAAGCGGAGCTTCTTCTGTGAAGTTAATCACTTTGACCGTGTATTTCAAATCATTTATCAAATGACGAAGAGGAACAAAATCTGAGAATTTTGCTTGGTAATCTTTGACCTAACAACGTTGTGCCGAACAAGACCCTTAACTTAATCATGTTAATGTAGAACCTCTTTTCTTCTATTCTCAATGTAAAAAAGTGTTTATGTACTTCCCAGGGGTCGCCCCTGGTCCTCATCCGAGCATCGTTACGCTTGGCCTCATGTCCTACTATCCTTTCGTTACGTTTGGTTTGTTACAAAATATTTAATAAAATAACGTGCGCGCTATACATAACCTAGTGTTTACATTGTCTTATGAGGTAAAAGTCCTAAAAACATGGTTCCATTGTCCTGACTGAACATTCAATTGTCCTTAAAATCCACGTGGATTCTTACGATACCAACTTCAAGATCTGGAAATAATTCGGTGACTTAATTGAAGGTGGCATAGTTCATTTCCTGAGAATCTATTCTACAAGGACTGCTGGAATGACCTCAACGTGTTTTTCTTAATTTTTTGGTATTTTTTTTACTTGTTTCAATATGATCAGGGAACAAAATCCAGTTTTTGAAGAAGAAAAAGTATCAAACGGATCCAAAACAATCTCTTTAACAAATAGTCATGTGAGTGCACAAAGTCGTTAAATGACATTTTGGCGAAATTTGAGTTATTTGTATAATACGAAAGTAGATTATTACGCTTAGTTTGATATACATTTCAACAGTCCTCAATTTTTGCAGAGTTATAAGGCTAATAGGCCTATTTTGGTGTATGTACTACTTGTTGCACCTCAAATTAATTTCTGTTTGAAGAACACAGTCGTACATGTTACGACTTTATTGCACGACACGGGAAAACTAGTATGGAGAGACAAATTTTATTTATGTAAGCGATGGTTTTTAAAACAGGTTATAGGTGAAAAATTAATCTCCAATATGTTTGTGAAAAGATCAATTGATTTTTTAACCAAATTTTGCTAATTTTATGCTCATTCGGCACACAAAACCTTAAAAAGTACTATCAACAAATTTAGTTACGACGACCTTATTTCACTCAGTATACGCCAGTACTTTAATTATTTACAAAGTAAATGAATACAACATTATTTACATATATTTCACGAGTATCAGCTTGCAATTTATTGGCAGTTTAGTTAGGCTAATTAAGGCCTCATTAGGTGTAGATACTACTTTGTTGAACTCAAAATTGAATTTCCCGTGTTTAGTGCAACAAGTCGTAACTGGTAGAAACGACTTTGTTGTACGATCCGGAAATCATGTGTTTAGTTACGCCATTTTAATTAGCCATTATTTCTCCATTAGTCGACTTAAGGTGGAATATGAAATATTCTAAGACTTTAAAAAAATACATTTTTATCTGTGGGTAATAATCCACTTTCAATTTGAAAAAAGAGTCACAAATGAATGATACACAAAATGCTTCTGCTGTAAAATCAGGAAACTGCCGATACGACTTTGTTTTGCACTCACATGGACGAAAACAACATATTTCCCGCTGGTCCAATACAATACAGCAGCTAAACCGCATGGCTGCGTGCATGATAAACGCGTCGGGAAACTCTTATGTGATGATCATCCAGTCCATCGATTTCATAAGGGATCGCAGGCAATTAATGAGAGTTACTTTGCCGTAAACTTTTATAACCCACACACAACGAATAAGAATAGGTTCGCACTGCACTCTTTTTTTGGGGTGGGGATTATTGGCTGTGAGTATCTCATCACTTATATCTATCAGGATACTTAGCTCTTACAATATATGCGTTGATTGTGTCAGCTAAGATTGTTTAGTCATTCACCTACGCGATCATTTTGGACATTAAACAGTTACTTCAACACCTTGCAAACTTTTATTAGTTTTGTTTTTATTTAATTCCGCCACCTGTCAACAAAATTCGGGGTTTATCTTTTATACTCTTGTTTATAGCAAAATTCAGTTTGCATTGGAGAACCGCTACTTTCCCTTTGGATGCTTCATTTTGAATGTTTCAAAAGAAGAGGTCTTCAAAGATTTTCCTTTGAATTTGTACACTTTCTGCTACCTCCATCCAATAATAAAACATATAGTATGTGCGAATTTGGGCCCTGGAAAAGTGACACGCTAGTACCTGTGTTGAACGATTTATGGGCAGAAATATGAGAAGACTAGGTATCGGTTTTGGGTCCGGCATAATAGACGCAAACAAAACGCACTTCCTGAACCTCATTTTAGTAGAAAACCTGAAAGCATAGCTGGTTTTTGAACAAATAGAAGCAGCGGATATTGCAATGGATTTAAAATCTATGAATAACTAATCAAAAGTTTTTGAAGTGGCGGATTTGCTTAATCGCAAGGCTATGTTTATTGAGAAGGGGAAAAATAAAACTCAATTTCTAATTTCGTCATCGGTAATAGTAAAGAGAACCAACGGAGTGTAAACGTCAGATTACGTTCTCGGCCTACTGTATAGAATAATAGTTGTGAGTAAAATCGTTATTCTGCATATATGCAAGAACTGAAACATTTTAGCAAAATGTAAGTACCCTGTGGCAAACGCCCAATAGCTTATATGCAAACTTGTTTGGATATACGAAGTCCTTGTTTGCTAGGAGTTAGGAAGATGTCAAGCCTTGAAAATCAATCAATTGTGCAGTATGAGTTTTTCTCCGTTAGAGCACAAGGTGTGTCTGGGTGGGGGGGGGTAATGGGGTCTGAAGCAGTAAACTTTGGAAGTGTATTTTTCTTCTTAATTTTCCTAAATAGTGGTGTATCATGTTATCAGATCATATGGTAGCCCATGTCACAAAGTTGAAATAAAATCAATGACAAATTTTGCGCTGGTTGCCATTGTAACCACTTAGGGCCTTCTGAATGGCTAAACACTAGAACGAACGAACTAATAACCAACAAACAATTTCTACTGGGACGAAACTTGGATGGCAATGTGCAGGGGATAAATACGCAGTGAACCATGAAGCCGATTTTTTTATACCGTTGCCATGGCAACCGGCATCACCATCGCATAATTTCATGGCGTAATTTGAAATGTGGAACACATTTTTGAAACTCGAGACCTTCATGGTTCACCTCGCCTGTATTTCTTAATATGTGTGCCAAATTGTCGCATGTCTAGCTTCGTAGCATGTAGCATTCTCTAGTTTCGTTCGTTCTCGTTTTGGATGTTTGCGTATTTAAACGAACGAGTTATAGGCCTCGAAACATTTAGACAAAATTACTCACCACCTTGAAACTTTTATTAGTTTTGTTTTTATTTAATTCCGCCAACTGTCAAACAAAATTCGTTTATCTTTATATCTGTTTTTTATAGCAAAATTCAGTTTGCATTGGAGAACGGCTACTTCCATTTGATGCTCCATTTTAAATGTTTCAAAAAGAAGGGTACTTCAAAGATTTACTTTGCATTTGTACAACATGTCTGCGACCTCCATCCAAGATAAAAAACAGGATAAGTATGTCGAATTGGTAACATGGAAAATGACAAGCTATCATGTGTTGCCGATTTTATGGCAGAAATATGCAGAAGACGAGGTTCGGTTTTGGGTCAGGCATAATAGACGCAAACAAACGCAAACTTCTGAAAAACTTCATTTAGTTAGGAGAAGGTTTTTTTGAAGAAGGAAAACCTGTAAAGCATTTAGTGGTTTTTGAAACAAATAGAAGCAGCGGATCGGATATGGCAGGGAGGGATTTTAAAATACTATGATACTAAGCAAAAGTTTGAAGTGGCGGGATTTGCTTTATCGCAAAAGGCTAGGTTTTATTGAGAAGGGGGAAAATAAAACTCAATTTCTGTAATCGGTAATAGGAAAGAGAAACAGACGGAGTGGTGAAACTGTTCAGGATGACGTTCTCGCTACTTTTATAAGAATCAATATTTGTGAGGACAGGGAAAATCGTAATTCTTGCATATATGCAAGAAAAAGGAACATTTTCGCAAAATGTAAGTACCTGTGGCAACGCCATAGCATATGCAAACTTGTTTGGATATACGAAGTCCGTGTGCTAGGGAGTTAGAAGATGTCAAGCCCGTTGAATCAATCAATTTGTGCAGTATGATTTGTTACTCCGTTTAAGCACAGGGTGTCTGGGGGGGGGGGGGTATGGGGTCTGAAGCAGTGAACTTTGAAGTGATTTTTCTTAATTTTCCTAAATAGTGGTTGTAACATGTTAATATCCATATTGTAGCCCCATGTCACAAAGTTTAAAATCAATGACAAATTTTGCGCTGGTTGCCATGGTAACCACGTAAGGCCCCTGATTGGCTAAAACACTCGAGAACGAACGGAACTAAATAACCAAACATGCTACTGGGACGAAACTTGGATGGCATGTGCAGGGGATAAATACGCGCTGAGTAACCATGAAGCCGGATTTTTTTTATACCGTTGCCATGGCAACCCGGCAATTCGACCATCGCATTAATTTCATGGCTGTAAGTAATTTGGAAATGAGAACACAATTTTGAAAATCGACCTTCATGGTTCACTCGGCCTGTAGTTGCTTAATATGTGTGCAAATTTCATGTTCATAGCTTGTAGCGTTCTCTGTACGTTCGTTCTCGTTTTGGATTTTTTGCGTATTTTAACGAAAAAGAGAGGGATGGGGCCTCGAAACTTTAGACAAAATTGAGGCGCGCTTTTGATGTGAAATATGGAATTATTTTTTACAAATTCATTTTTATACTGATTATCTATATTATTAATGAAAGAATCATCGAAATAGGTTGCATCCATTGTCCTGTTATTAATTTTTAAAATACTTTTCTTAAATTTTAAAATTAAAGTTTCATGTGCAAAAGACATAAAAAATCACTTACCGCGGACTTTTAATACTTTAAATTATGGGAAAGGATAATATGAGTATTTATTTAATTCCAACTTAGCCAAAATAAATGTCAGTTAATGTTCATAAATAATATCTTTTAGAATATCTTAAATATAACCCCTTGGAAATCTTGAAATTCTTTTAACATGATATAAAGTATTAGGAGGTTGATGCATTTTTGGCAAACTTTGCGTACACTACTTCATTTTGATCAGCCTTATCTCGGGAACCGAATGTCCAATTTGCGATCGAATAAATTAAAAAGCATGTTGTAGATACAATCTACACAATTTAGACATTGCATTATCTCATTTGGATTAGAAACATTTTTATCATATTCAGGACCCCATACCCCCCCCTAACTTGTTTTGGTCATTCTAACAATGACGAACATGCATGGCCTTGCAAATCTATTCAAACACAGTTCAGTGGCCATATAAGCTAGCCAGGATAATGTACAAATGAGTCCGTAGTTTGACCGTTTCTTTCTCGTCGGTAGATTATTTCATAGCAAGGTATAGTATACATATTGAGTTCTAAGGAAGTAATGTCCGATTGAATTTTAAAAAAATATTGTTTATTTCGAGTCTACATGATTATATTAAAAAAATAGATTGTGCAGTTTGTCTCATTGAAAACCACTGATCTGTACGCTTACTTTAATTTATTGCGGAAGCATTACGGAAGCAATGACTTTGAATAAGATAATAGTTGTTTTAGGAGTCACCACACAGCCGATGTATAAAGTGATCCTTCGGTTTATAACCACAGATATAGCCGCGAGTACAACACGCCGCACACGCACTCTCGCGCGCGCACAAGAGAAGAGCACCCAACACACACACGCACACACCCAACCGCACATACACACATCACACACACACACATCACACACACACATTTGCGCCACATGTGCGAAAGCTGGCACGGACATCTCAAATATGCTACAAATGTCCTAACAAATTCGTAATTGGACGTAAACATCTTCATTAAAGCGCACTATCAGCGATTTCTTCAAAATGTAAACAAATCGCCGCCCTATTTTCATCAAAGTCATTTTTTGCACACGGTTGTATTGGAAATGGTTGAAATAAACCAAACCTGAAAAGTGGCTAAGCTTAACGCGCCGTAAATTTTGTGAATAATGCGAATTGTTTGCTTAAAAAAAGTCGGGATCCTACTTTAAGGCCCAGAAAACAGTCATAAAGGCATCTTCAAGACCGTTAAAGTCTTTAGTGTCTGTTTTTCAAAGATAGTAATATAAGGTGTTTGACCCAGCACTAGCACTTAGTAAAAAATGGCAATTTGATTTGGAAAAAAATGACTGATGTGGCCTTTAATAAAGAAATTGTACATGCATTTGTTGTTTGTGTGGGACTATGATAAGCACCTTATTATTATTACTATTATTCTTATTATTATTACTTCTTATTTTTGTTATTTTTATGTTTAAATGACTAATTCGTTGTATCATTATAACATGTATTATGTCCCACTGCTTATTGGTAATCAATCATTTGCATGTTAAAAAAAATGTTAGTAAAATGCAAATTTTCTACTCACCTTGTAAAGGTAAAGGTAAATAAACAGGCAAGTTGGTGCATGAGAAAGAAATCTAGAGAGGGATAACAGCAATCAGACAGTTTGAGCGGAAGACAGACAAAAAGAACAAGACCATGTTTCGTGCCATGTATTCAACACCTGAATTTTTGTTAAAGCATTCTATTTTATTTTTGAAAAATGGTAAAGGTATTGAATGTCAAATTAATGTAAAGATCTTGTATATTTGAAGTGCAATATGTGTCAAAGGGTAAACATTATCCGGTAAACATTAATTAGCCTATTTTAAGCGAATTATGCACTCTTGATAAATACATTGAATTCGTAACACACACACATTTATAACAATTAAATTCTATGAAACGTTTTGTTTTGTTAATTCAATATCATCTACTCTATTCATCAAGTCCGATATAGTTGCTAGTCTGTGAAGATTGTGACACTAACCAATACCAAGGTTCGTTTCAAAAGACCTTGTACTTCACGGCTCATTAAGCACCTAGCTATTCACCTTCAAGCTCGGAATGACACCGTGTATAAGAAATTTCCCTTATTTACGTATTTTATTGATGACCATAATTTATTGATTACATAGCGCTGCACCCTTTAATATGTTTAAGTAAAACACCCTCGCCCGATGCATTCATTTTCCACTGTCCTAAAGTTGCCGTTTTTTTGTACAATTTTTTTTGTGGATGGTAGGCGTATGTATTTCATTTAGTACACAAAACATGTTTTAATGATTTTTATAGCAATTTTCTAGTTAAATTGTCTGAAGTCATTGTTCTAGAAAATAGACCTTGAACTAATCCTCCTAAAAAACAAGGATAAACAATTTTACAAACAACCACGAAACCAAGGATGTTATCACTAGGAGCTAGTAAAATCTCAATTCCCTTGGCACAGTTCAGTAGCTTTCTTCACAAATGTATTTATAAAATACACCCCCTGGTTTTGGGGTATGACATATGATTACCCATATCACACAAGGTTTCGTTTCATGTCAATGTATGTACAAGTAAAATCCAATGAACTGTGTCCCTTGGTGGATGAGCATATTGTCACTCAGAGTGGTATATAGACTGGATAAACAGCCCTTTATAATTGTGCAGTGTACCATGTAGGCGTGGCATGTGGCTTTTGTGCGCATTTAACATTACAATAATTGACGTTGTGGTGTATTGGGGTGTTTGTTAATAGGCCAAGTAGGTGGTTTGTGGCTTTGAGGTGCAATAATAACGTGATCATGCTAATAGGTACTTGGAACCGAGTCGCAAAGTATCAGGGTAAGGCGCATTTTTGCACCTGGGGCCAAGAATATCGGCTAGGATCCGACAATTTCAGTCCCATACTCCACACACAGTTTTGTTTGCTATTTCTACAACGCCTTACGTTACTGATCGCCCGATATGATTCTAGAATTAAGTGAATGGAATAACCTGTGACCGTTTTGTTAAATTTGAAGGCACCGGAAAAAACATACAATAGTGTGTCGACATTTCAATTTGAACATCGAGAATTGCGTAATCTATAATCCCCCGTTGCCGCTTTCCTACAATTGGTTTCAGCCGGTAACACGGCAACAAGATGCAATTCTGATGATTGTTCACACATTATCTTTTGCAAAGTTTAAACTATCTTCAACTGAACATATATCACACAAGCATTTAAAACATTAAACGCTCATTTTTAAGTCACTTTGGTTTCCCCGAGTCGACGGTTGTTATTTCCGAACAACACGAGTATGTTTCATTTTCCCTTATCGATTAAAAAAACATCCTTTAGTTGATGTAACTGAAGTGTGTGTCTTTTACTATATTTCTATCCGCTGTGTTTAAAAACTACTCCCTGAAGTGAAGCTCCATAAATGTCTATTTTAATTATTAATCTGGATAAAAATATATGGATAATCGTCCCTTTTATTTAAATCTAAAACAGGTAGGCATTTTGGGCTTGGTAAGTAGTTTTGAATATTTTTGATACAAATTTTTTTTTTTTTTTTTTAAGGTTTTTCTTTTCTTTCTAACGGGTTGAAGGGTTTACTTTTGAGATGTTAAACAACAATCTTGCGTGCAAAAACTTTATAGATCATGTGACATTCGTCTAAAAAAAGAAGAGAACCGATTCCAATATGACGTCAGCCACCAGCCATGTTGGTGGACAAGATGCCATACATTCCAGGACTACATACATAAGCTGGTCAATCGATCCATTTTTAACGATTGCACAGGGATCATTGACAGTGAAGTACTGTATTAACTGGAATGCTCATCTTGTCCACCACATGCTGGCTAATTGATACGGTCTATACCTTTTTAAATTTGTTTCTGTCCGCTGCACCTTTATTTGCACGGTTGCCGATGTTGTCCGTGTACCCATCACATTAATATTTATGAGTTCGTTTGTGCCACCATTGTGTGTGTGACAAATATGCTAATATAAGAAATGACACCATGGAAAATCCTCCTTTATTATTATAATAAATATATAGTTATATTATAATAAATTAATTGTACATTTGAAGTAATGTGCACAAGGCTAACCTAAAGTGTGAATGATTACATAAATATTAATGATATATACAAGCCTGCCACTTGGTACGCCTACCAGACCATAACGTAGCGCCTCAATGTTCACCGATATTTGGTATACGAAATCCAAGGACAAAACCCAAAAAACTAATTACCATATTTTAGAGGGTCGTTTTTCCAAAAGTGCCTAAATCTACTTTTGAGATAATTGAGTTATTAGTAGACAGCTTTGTGAAAGTCTCATTTATTATGGCTTAAAACTAGAATATCAAAATATCACGGCTGAATATATTCTTTGGAAAAAAATTGTGAAATTTCTAATTCGTATAGGAGCAATACTAAATTCAGCCTGATGTTTTATATTTAAATTAAGCAAAGTGAAAATCGCCATTTTTGTTTTCACTTCAAGCATTTCTGTAATCAAAGACAAGGTCAGAAATCTATTGGGGATTTTATCTTTGGACAAGATAACTCAATACAGGTAATCGCTCGACTCAGTTGTTGCTTCACCAGCGTAAAGGCGTGCGTTCGAGCCCCTGTGAGATTCAGCTATCCCTGGACAAGAAATTAACCGATTGGTTGTCCCGAGTTACCCATGCGATATTGGAAGCTGGTCCCGGCTTGCGATGGTTTCTCGATGTATGTTGCTGATAAGGGAAAGAAGCGCGGATCCCGATCTGCTGCATCCCTTGAAAGGATGCTAAATGGTTAATGGTATGGTTGGCCATTTGTGAAAGCGCCTAGAGTCCAAAGATAAGGCGCTATATCAAATCTCTGCTATTATTATCTTGAAATCACTACAATATTGACACAATATATGGGTGCCGCCAAAAATCTCTGTTGCACTTTAAGTGTCACATTCGAATGTAGGCTATTCGTTATGGTTCATCACTTTTTGATGTCTTTCACGGCCTAGTTTTTTTGTCACTCGTAGATTATGCCAAATATTTATTAACGGTGCCAAAGAAATCGTTAAAAGCCAAACGCTTGCACATTTGGCCTTTTAATGTGGTCGAGCCCGGGTTCTCAAATACTAGTGAGTATTTCACTGCGTAACAGGTCAAGGAACGTATCAGATATAACCAAAGAGGTTCTATTATAGATAGAGAGGCAAAACGTACGTAATCTTTAGAAATTCACCGTCTCGCATGTTTTGCAAACCACAAAGAAAACCTAGGTACCAACAATAGAAAGCAAGGGCGGCCTCCGCTTCTTCCACATTACGGCACAACTGTGGTTGACGCTTTGCATATACACTTATCGGTAGTGATACAATTAATGTATGTGTTCGAGGTGACCGGTTGTAAAAAAATAGTGTTACCTGGCACTCATTGTGCTAAGATACTCCTTTTTTCTAATAAGCAGCGCGCTTAGTTGAAAAGATGTGTATCATGAGGCGGTTTTGGTTTATTTAAATCAAGACGACTGATGTGTCATTTCATTCGTTGTGTGGCCATGGTCGCGACAAAAATTTAACACCCAAGAGCACCCAACACCAAACAACTCTATTTTGGCGGATTGTGTATCGAATTGACATTATGTGTGTTTTACAAGCACCCAACAACTGATAAATTATTACGGAATATTCAAA
>JAMKCH010036336.1:0-14743 GCA_023653785.1 Ophioderma brevispina
CGGACCTGTAAGTATCAATCCAAGGAATAGCGTGAAGGACTTACTGCACAGCAAGAGCAAATGATCAACCCAATGCTTGCTATAAAACCAGTGCCATGATAGCACACTCGAGGGCTGAACACATGTACTAATGCACCTGATGCTGATGCACATGCCCAATTAAAGAAGACATCAATTAAAAAACGAATGGATTCTAGATACGAATGAATACAATATTTATAATTAATATTTTATTATAACAAAGCGACATTATCCAACGAAGGGCTCAAGGAGCCACCGTGGAGCCTATGTAGCTGCGGTGCACAACAAATGAGTACATAAAGTACAACAAGGAAATATTATAGAAAAAAAGTCCGATTTTAAATGCAGAAGGAAAATGAAGTAATAAATACCGGGGAAAGGAGGAAAATCTGCGAGATTCGAACGGATATATTATATTAGGCCAGTAATTTATGATTGACCTAAAACAAAATTGCACAGAAACAATTTGGTGTTAATTACTGTAAAATAGTCTCCAAAAATAATATTTAAAACAGTCTTACCAAAAATCAAACCTAGTGGAACATGTAAAATGTAACGTTTGTACAGGGGGTAAAAAATTAGAATTGTTCGAAATTATTGTTAAATGAGTACCAATTTATTGGGCTACTCCTAAGGTTTAAAAAAAGGTATAGTTGCACTATCTACGCGTTATAGGTTTAGTACAATAGGCACATACCAGTTCCAAGGTCATCATGGGGTAAAATTCACATAAGGGTCCGATTTTGATTCGGACCTGGTTGTTAAACTGTTAAAGTTGTCCCACTAGATAAGAATTGTAAAAATAGATTCTTTGCTTGAACTTTCTATTATAAGAATTACGAGCTAGACTAGTCACCTCCAATAAGACCGTGTAGCCCCCCAGTCCCACATATTGCGTTCCAATTATGCAACGAATATTATAGATGGTGAACCAGTATATTTTCGGGTTCTGTACCATTACACGAACATTGACACCATGTTTATAACGAACAGTATATCTGAAAATTTACCCCATTGTGGCATTGAACCTATTGCTCATAACTATTGAATACAACCTGCAGATAGGGCAAACTATACATTTTTTTAATCCTGGAATGTAACGAACACGTTGGCACACCTTTCGACGCGTTTTGATACCTTTCATATTTTGACCCCTGTATAAACCTTACCCCCTTAAAATATATGTTCCACTCCTTTAGTAGACTTTTGATATGTTGTTTTTCTCAACTTTTGATATGTTGGTATTCTCAATACAATTCTGTTGGAATTGATTCTGTTGCAATTAGTTTTGGGTTAAGGCAGCATTCATTCTATTTTGACTGGCCAATATAAGCCAATTTCTGTACGGCCTTAAAATTCGAGTTTGTTGCCATCATTTGGTGATTATTTATTTTATCCCAAAATATACCTTGTCGGGTGTATCTTTCTGGATAGGATTAAATGTATCTTCCCAGAAAGGCTGCACATTAGCGTGCACTGCCTATTTCAAAATGGCCGCCATTATAGATGACGGCGATTATACGCGTCCTAGAAACCTAAATCAAGAAGAAAAACACTCCTATCACAAAGACAACTGCTGATATAATTTTCCCGCAATTTCTCTTGTACCGCTGGACGATTACAGATCACTAAAAATGAGTTGACGTTGGGAAGGAAGATGATCTCGGCAGTAGAATGTGAAAAGGACCCGGTGGGACAAGTCTGAAACGAAAATAACATTGATGTGCTGGAAAGAAAGTTGGATATCCACGCTATCCACGTTATATGACCAAAGAAATAACTAGCTAGTAACAGCGCTATCTTGGAAAAACAATATCACACTTAAATATACACCTGGCACAAAAAGTATCTCGGTATGTTTTTCGATCAGTATTGTGCCAAAGTCAGACCATTTTGAAAGTATTCGAAATATACATTTTGTTGCCAAGGTCTTGCTCTTTCATTTAACACCTCGCTTGTAAAAAAGCGTGCATAAATGGCTGAGATAGAGCGCCCGAAAGACGCAAACCCCCAAACCAAAAGTTGCAGTTTTTTGGATTTTCCTCCTGTACCCTCTGGAGAAGCATTATCTTTAATCTTCCTTCGAGAGTCTGTAAATTCTTGGTTAACGCCCTTGGTGACTCTCTGAATACTAGAGTCAACCTTGCTAGGTGGGGGAAATATATCTCAAACAAATGCTTGCACTGTAATAACAAGGAAACTCTCAATCATGTCCTTAACAGCTGCAAAGTTTTTTCTTGATCAAGGTCGGTATACCTATCGTCATAACAGCATTTTGAAATATTTAATCACTATTGCTAGAGCTGGTCTCGCAAAATCAAATGCTGTTATCTTTCATGACATTCCAGACGAAACAGGCTTCGCCAGGGGCACTACCATTCCGACTGAATGTTCTCCTTCGAACCTCATCCCCGATCTAGTTATTTTCTGGAAGGACCTTAAAAAACTTTTTATCCTTGAGCTGTCGGTCCCCTTTGAGCATGGTATTGACAGGGCCCACCAATTCAAACACAATAAATATGCTCCGCTGGTTTCGGGTATTCAGAACAATAATTTTGATGTAACTTTTATCGCTTTCGAAGTTGGGTCTAGGGGCTTCATTTCTCACGACAATAATCTCAGGCTGAAGTCCTTCCTTTCCACAGTCAATTCTCCTGTTTCCTTCAAGGATTTAAGAAATAATATTTCCAAATTGTCCACAATTGCTTCCTTTGTTATCTACCATACCAAAGGGGAACGGTCATGGGAGCAGTGCAATCTTCTTAATATATAACTCTTTGATTTTCTATTTAAGAAAAATCTTTTTGGAGATTTTATTCTAATATATTAATGTATTAATGCTTTTGTAATTGTAGATTTGTCTTTTGTTTTATTGCCCTGCATGACCCTTTATAAGGTCTGTCCTGGGCTAAATGTATTTAGTATTCCTTTATTGTTGGATGCTTTTTAAATGTGGTTGAATAATAAAGTGATTTGATATATGAGGTTTAGATGTCATTAGATGCCATGCGTACCTGTACGCGTAACATAGAATTCTTTTATTCAATCAAAAATAGACAACAAAATCGCAAGTACAAGCACACACATCATCTAAGCAGTTGTAAAAAGAGAATAGTCCGCCCGCAGCAATACTCCGGGCTCCATAGACAACCAAGGAATAAAGCGTGAAACTAAATTAATGTTGCGTGAAGAGTCAACTGAATCAAGTGTCCTATTTTTTACCGTTGTAGGTGGACTATGCGTCCGGCGGACTACAAAAACCTCCACACCTGCCTAAAACAATAAGCTACAATATATCGAATATCGAGATCCAATTGGTGTCGCGCCGTCTCTAGAACATTAGCCATATCTCTGGATTGCAACAACCAAATCGGATGCTGTAAACGATATTCAATAGCAAGAATTCATTGTGATATGGAATATCAATATCGTAATTGTATTTTCTCATCTATAACGAGAGCGCTTTTTCCTTGCACCCATTTTTGTGGACACCCTGTAGGATACAAACGGCCGTAAATATTTTTCTTTCAGTAAATTTGTATAAAAAAGTTTTTGAGGGAGTTTTACTGAACGGCGGTATGTTACGATCAAAAATATCTCAAATTTTTACCATACTTTATTACACATACTATCCTACGTACTACGTGAATCAAAAAAAAATGTGCACGGTCATGATGAAGCTTGCCTGATAAAGTCACTGAATCATAGGTTTGTTGTTGTTTTAATAAAGCAAATCTAATATACTTCCAAATGTTGAAAAAATGAAAGAAAACGATAGAAATAAGCCCGATATGGCCAATTTTGTAAGCACACCCCTGTTTCCTGCCATGTCCAATGGATAACACAGTTAAGCAAGAATACGTCAATGTACGATATACGGGGCATAGCATTATGAAAGTAATGATGACCCATGCTAATTTGTTTAATTGATCTATGAATAGCCATAATCTCCTTCATTGATCTTCAAAATGAATTGAATGTTCACACAAAAAATCCACCAATTAATCCTGATGTGTAAATGAAAAGGGTTCAAACACTACTACCGTAATCCAGGTAAGATACAAGTTATGCCAATTAAGGGACTAAACTCTTCAATATCCTAAACAATGGAAAGATCTTGTTTTCTTGCTCTGCAAAAAGGTGAATGGTGTTTGGATTCGTCTAATCAGTTGGCACATTGGTTAAATAAATTCATTGATTATCGTAGTTGAAAGAATCAAGAAAATGTAGCATTAAGTTAACAAAGGCAATCATGAATTGATATTGGACATCTCACAAACACAAAAAAATGTTTAATGTGTGTAAATCCCATAGGAATGGCGAAAAAAGGCGTGTGCTTAAAAATTTGGTCTATCTGGCCTTATTTCATTTTTTACCTTTGGAAGACTAGTAGTTTATAAAAACAACAACAAATTATGAAGTGATTGCATGAAGGTCGAGTCCACTGTAATCCTTGCCACATTTTTTTTTTGCGTCACGTAGTATGGCCAATTGAGGGTTCAATTGCTTCACTGCTATTCCAAACGTATGACCGAGTTCATCAAACTAAATCAATGTTGTTGGCGACTATGCTTCCATGTGTGAGAGAACACCGCTATATGACAAAACAGACCATTACGGGGCCGGTTGATAGAACTTAAAATTTTAAATTTTAGATCGTTGACCCATACCAGTATGTGTTGTGAAACACCTGCGTAATTAACTGCGTTCTAACAATTTGGCACGAGACAATGCGTATATAACAAAGTGCATTGCGCGGTGCTGGCCACTTTTTTAGCGTGGCAAGGCGCTGCCAAAACAGAAGGAAACAAAGACAAGGGAAAATTGTATATTTATGGTTCATACACTTCAGAGTTCAGACGAAGGAAAGTACATGTACTTAATATCTTTGATGCGCATATTAGACGATGAATCAAGCCATGTCTATAATGGATAAAATACCCAGAAACACAAGTGATTAGTCAGTGATCATGAAGAAAATTTCAAAGCAAAAGGGATTTCATTCACTATTAATATATGAGAGTCATGCTGTTTATTGTTATGATATGCCCGACACATTGATAGTAGCTGCAGCTGACCTGGTTGGGAAAATATGAATAAGTTCAAACCGAGCTGTTTCAGGAGCAGCTATATTCTGTCACGGGTGGTGTGAGGTGCTCCTGAGAAGACGACAACATAGAAAAATTAAGTCATCGTCGTTGCAAAATACCACGGCTTCTTCAAAGCAGAAAAAAACTATCTATTATGTGTAGCGTTTTTTATGCGATTTTTTACAAGTATTATAAATAAAAACGTATTTTCCACGTGAAACGCATAGCATAATTTTGAATTTGTGATTATTTTGATACCCTAAACATGTATGTACGTACATCGCCTGTTCTAAAAAAACCAAACCCTAAATTACGGCCATTTTGTAAACGAGCATGATATCCACCTTGGAATACAAGGACTAGTGCCCGCCCCCGCACCCAGAGCCGCTTACACGTCGCGATGACCGCAATATAGTAATTTTTTACATTATTGGTCAGGGGCGTACTTGTCAGGGCCACCTTGAATCGCGGATCCCACCCCTGGTCAGCATCCTCCCCCCCCCCCCCCCACACACACACATACACACACTATAGGGATTATGTACATGCCCCTGTAATTTGTTGCTTTGTGTCTGAAGACATGAGTGATAAAAAATAACACTTTAAAACGGGGGATCACAAAAGAATTTTCACCCTAACAAGGAGGATCAATT
This sequence comes from Ophioderma brevispina, assembly GCA_023653785.1. Lineage (NCBI taxonomy): Eukaryota > Metazoa > Echinodermata > Ophiuroidea > Amphilepidida > Ophiodermatidae > Ophioderma > Ophioderma brevispina. Next base: position 5,765 of record JAMKCH010036336.1, read on the forward strand.
TTTTTTATATCCGAAGCTCCAACTTTTCCAACAATCCCACCAAAGTATTTATGAACACTCCCTATATGCTCGCGAATCACAAAAACACTCAATAGATGTCTTTGTATTCATCAACTTACCAAAGGTATAGCCGAATCCGGTGATAATTGATATGCAAGAACCGATAATCCACGTTTGGGTCTGTAGCTGCTCCTTTAGATCTGGTAATAGAACACTGAAACTTTTAATTATTCCTATTTCCAGAAACACACTGAATGTCAATACATAGTACTACCCAAGATCTGGCGTTATCTTTTCCATCCATTTTCAAAATTTCTGGCTTTTTGTGAATGCCTCTTCAGATACACTGTAAAAACGGCCTATCAGTGTTGCCAACAAAAAAATGGTTGGGCGGGCCAGTGGAGACAAAAAAAGTAGACCAATTTTTAGCTTAACCATTGGCATCTATGACAAAGAAGTCGCCGCTACCTTCAGAGTGCTTTTTGACGTATGAAATGTTAACTACTTCGTAGTCGTTAGTCACTAGCACATGTAGCTCACTAAACGCTAGAGGGCGTGTTGTGTACTCAGACGACCGATCACACAGGCGTGTGGCGGCCAAGCTTTCATTCATAGCGCAAATCTGCCAAACGAGTCATTGGACGAGCTGAACAGTTGAAGTCACGGTGCGCGTTTATAAATAGATCGTGAGTGGCGAGGGGAATTCCCGTACGGAGTCGCGCGACCGATCTAAACTGCATTGCTTTAGTCGGTGGTGCATAATTGTGCTGCAAAAACATCATCAAAATCGTTTTTAAAGACCGGAATGAGAGGAGTGCTACATGCAGGTCAACCAATCATTCCACGGTGGGGGCATAGGCTAAACTGGTATCGGGCCTGTACACGGTCCGCAGCTATAAATAGCGGTTTTGACCCCTGCGATTGGATATGAGGTCAAAAACCAGCCTCGTTCACAATGATAGGTGTTTTGTACCGGTATTTCATACAGAAGAAATAATTACAAGGGTTGATCTTCAACTCCAACGGATTTGAGTGGAAAAAAATTGATAGTAAACAATTATTTTCGACTTTAGAATATTTGTCAAGTTTTCGTGATACGTGCTAACTATGGGAACGGCAAAAAAACGGGCGCTATCTTGGCCCCCGCCCCCCCCCCCCTGCGATCACACATCTCTGATTTTGGATGATTTTTTAAGTGCCAAAAATAAAGAGTGGAGTAGCAATTCAGGGGAATTACATTTAGGTCATTCGAAAAGTGATGAGCCATCTGTTAATGGCATTTAATAATACAGGCGCATATATTAAACACCACGAAGAATGCCAAAATGTTGTGAACAGTTTTCACTTAGAACAGCGCCATTAAGTTGAGATAGCGATTTATTCCGTATTCAAATACTCCACGAATCTCCAATGTGTTGTCTTGACCAAGTACACCAGTTGATGTTACTATTAGTATTTTGGTGAAATGCAGTAAACCGCGGGTATATGTGAATGTTGCAAAATTGGAAACACTGGTAACTCCAGGCCAATGGAAGGATAGAGATATACAGGGTGACCCAATAAAAACTTTACCAAATGAAAGTGATATTTGTCACTTTCTGTAATTTGAGTATATGTGGATTTCTTCTGTACCGGGATTGGAATTACCAAGCAATGTTTAACCCAAATATTGTCAGCACTCATTTTTTATATATATTTGCTGTTAGTATATATAATTAAATTTATGAATGGATATTCCCTCGTGCCAACCTCTATGAATATTCATAAGTCAGGTGACGGTATTTGCCCCAATCACAGCGCGCGATCCCTTACGATAAAAGAGGTATTCCCGACCCGCCGCAAATCTTTCCATGCCTTATCACTGCAGGTAAAAGCCAATAATCCAAGATCAAATTTTGCAGGAAATTTTCTGTCATTCTTTCAACCGGGCAAGTACACGTATTACGAATGTAGTTACGTTGTAGGAACCTTTGAGATATGATTTCATGAAATTTTAGTTGTTTCAAAATAGTGATTTCGTTGCAGGATGACCACTGTCATCGTTTGTGGTTGATCATGTCGATTTACATTGCAACATTACCATATCCAGATAGGGTGCATCAAAAACACGTCTAAATTTCACTTTCGTCAATCCTATCGTCGATATAATCTTTATTAAACGATTAAGCACCTAATTTTGTATCATTTTGGTTGTTTGTAACTGCCGCTCATCTGACTACTGTAGGTTAGGTTCATGGTAGTGAGAGAGAATTCCACTCTGACTGTGAGAAATTATTAAATGACATCGGTGGTCATTAGTCTGAGACAACTCTGCTGTGTTCAGTAAGGAGGTCACTACGCGTACTTGCTCGCATTGATTATTACCCACGGGGTCGAGTTGTGTAACTCGGCGAAGGGGGGGGGCGAGGTCAATTGTGTTTGAATTTTCGTATTTATTATTGGATTAGCAAGATTTGACAATTTTACAATTACAGGAACTTACATGAATGTTTTCAGGAATTAGAAGATATCTGTGAGATTTTCATTTATTTTGTTCTTGAACGTCACTTGGGGAATTCTTTTGTAATTCACTATTCAATTCATGGCAGACAAATTCTTAAAATTAGCTGTGAAATATTGCTTGCGCATGCGCTTCGGTGCCACGGGTATCGTCTTACATTACGAAGTTGGTGCAAGGGAGTAGGAGGAGATTGTGATTCGGGTACATGAGGTATGTTATTTTATTACTCATTTAGTAAACGGGTAATTTTATTATTTTTTTAAAATATCTTATTCAGTCAGTGTTTGGGGAGGTAGCTTCTCCTGTGTTACATATCGGAATGTTGATGGATTGTGAAAACTTAAAAAATTTGATAAGGGATCGGCCAATTATGATTTTTTTAATCTCTTTAAAATTATATTTAGTAAGCAGGACCTGTTTGTGTTAAGGTGAAGATAAATTAATACTTGAGTCATGAAATAATAACTAGAGGAACGATACATGGTTGTGTGAAATGAATATTTAATAAGAGCCCTACATGTACCGTTATACTTAAACCCATGGGTCTACTACATTTGAAACATTGTATCATGGACAAGTCACAACTAATGTATTTTCATGGTATTTTAGTGATAGTAATTTTCTTTGAACTTGCACAAATAAGCATAACTATGATTCTTAAAGTTGAGATTTATGGTAACGGGTGTATGTAAGTTAAAATCTAATGTAGTTGCTGTAAATATTGATGTTGCAATCTGAGATATTTGTTATTCATTTCATTTATATATGAATTCAAGGTTGTCGATTTGATGATTACACATTATTATTGAATTATCTATAATGTGATTATTGTGGGTATGTACACTGAATTATTGATATGTTGGTGCCTTATTGAGGAAGGACGAGGTGAGGCGATAATGTAATTGATGATGAATGTGGTGTTAGGAATGACTTACACCAGAGCGACGTTGTGTATTGTGAACCTGGGATGGTGTGAGCACAAGATTATTATTTAGCACCATGTCGGGTAGTTAGGTCTTGTATACACTCGCATCATGGCGTAGGTTGGTGCAAATTGCTCGTGGGGGGATGATTGTGAGTAAAATAAGTAATATAATGTAATGTAGTATAATGTAATTTTTTGTTTTGGGCTATGTTGTCAGTATTACTGTTGTCAACCACGTGAAGATTTCGTTCGGTCACCTCTCCGTCGCTTATCGGTATGGCGCATGGCTGATCGCAACTTTTCGCTTCAATAATCGCAGGGATCTAGTGTTAGACTCTTTCATTGATATTAATTTGGTATGAATGTACGCTTGTCAATCTATTATCTTTGATGGAATTTAAGGTAAACTAGACCGCTGTTTATCGCCCAATAGTATATATCATATTGTATTTGCTTATGCAATTTATGACTATTGTAACAGCCGTGCTCCATGGTAATTACAAAGGGCACGTACCTTATGATTATAAAATTGGAAGGATCATGGAAGGATCGGAGATACAATTGTGGATAGAAACAAATATTTTGGGACAGATGAGAGTTACAGTGCAGCCTAAATGCCTGTACACTGTGCACATCATATTAATTTACAATTGTACTGCAAATGTCGTCTGTACTAATAGGTAAACCGTATTTGTAAATCGCCGTGCGTTTGGGAATTGTTAGCCCAGAATTTAGCTATTTCATAGCAAGTTGTTAGAAACAGGCGAATGTCGCATTTAAATGAGTTGACTAATACTTGATGTCTTTTTATAAATGTTCGTGAGGTATTATTGTACCATCACTACTCTCGCGATTTTATTGATAAATTCTAGTACCACCTTTTGTATTTTGATCATGAAGGCGTCTCACATGATTTCGTGATATGATAGATTAGGGTATATGGCATTGCAGATGTTTATGTTTCCGTGATCCATTGCAGATACTGTCTCGTTGTCTCACTGGTTGGTTGTGCGATAAAAGGGTCAAGATCCCTCGGCTTAACAACGAGGGGGTGGATGCCAAATACTCTAACATGATGCATACACTCATTCATAACACAATTTCCCGCTTTATTCCGTTAACGGGGTGTGGGTCTCTTATAGTATGTTAAGGTAAGGTGAGACATTGAACATTCAGGTCAGGCCCGATACGAAACATTGGATGCCATGTTAGACACAGACCAGTGCCGGTGATCTTAAAATTACCTTTTCCCGCACCTTTATTACACCTTAGAAACATGTAAGTGCCTGCACCTCTACATTTTGTTCTGGATTTCCCCAGTGGGATTTCCCTCCTCTGGGTGCTCCCTACTTACTCTACCTACTTTACTCCTTTCATCTCTATCCATACTTTCGCAACCAGTTGGCCTAGATAGGTGAGTCATCTGGTTGGCTCCACAGATGAGCCAATTAGGTTGGTTTTGCAGTTGGCTTTATGGCTATGTCTGGGATACTAGGTTTCTGATCCCATGTAGGATTTAGAGGCGCCTGATCCTCGGATAGTCACGACTCATCAGTTGGATGCCTATCTGGGGTACTGGACACAGACCCTAGTAAGGCGGTGAAGGTGCAACCCCCACACGGTCATCAGGAGATGGGGAGGTTTCTCAGGACTCTTCCACCATGGAGACGCATCTCCACCTCTCCTTTTGTCTTGCAAAAACAGTGTGGGTGCCAACTGGTGCTGTGACTACACGCCTTCTTTCTTTCCTTTATCTCCTTATTGAGTAATGGTCCATAGGTATATACTTAGGTCAACCACTAGGGTTAGAATAGTACATACTGTCTTGTAGGTTGGTTCGTGTGTGCAAAAAAGGCTACGATCGGACCATCCCTTACATAAAAGGCAACTGCTGCCTTGCAGAGTTCACGTGAAGGACAAAGGCTAAGGGACCTTCCCCAACAGAAAAGGGTGCTGGAGACGTGGCGAACCCCAGCTACTATTTAGCTAATTGACTAGATGAATAGTTCACAACGTAGCACCGGGGTAAAGAAGCCCTGATTTAGACGTCTGTGCCTTCGAGTCAACATTGTCTATACCAATTTTGCATGATGGGTGTGGTCCTAAAGCCCTGGAGCGCCCAACCTGATATTGACAAAAGTGCTGGACAACTTTGTTAGACCCAAAAATGCTTTCATCATTAGCACATTTAATGTCCAGACACTTTCAACAACAGCCAAGAAAGACGAACTCCGTACATGAAGCACAACTGTAAGATATTGATGTCATCTGCATACAAGCCCCTCATGTGCACCGTGAACCTCTACTACAGGAGAATATCCATGGATTTGCACTTATTACGCACTCTGCTGTAAGAACAGAATAATTACAGCTACAGGGTGTTGGGTTTCTTTTGATCACCAAAGGCTCTCAAGTCCATGTGCAACACTGTCAACTTTAATGAACACATCTTGAAGCTTACACTGACGGGCGAATCCTGAAACAACCTCATTTGCTGTTACAGCCCCCACAACGATTATCCAGAAGAAACTGTCTCGCACTTTTAACATGAACTTTCCACTGCCACCAGTACAGTTTCAGCCCATAAATCTTCCTGTACATCCCGGAGATTACAACGCAAGCTTGGGCCTGACGATGCCTGTTCACTGCAACACTAGTTAACAGAATGGAATGTAATGAAGGACTTCATGGAACAATTAACCTTGTTGCCACTAATACCAAATTCCAAAATCATTCAGGTCGACCGAGGACACACCGAAGCCCCAAAATGTAGAACTTGTCCACACTTGACTATTTTCTGGTCAGAAAGAAGTGGACTAACAGCCTTAAGACCAAGAGCTACAACACTTTTGAAGCTGTTAAGTCTGATCAAGAATTGTCTCTTGCGAGCCGAAATAGTTTATCGTCGAGTAAACCACCTCCCAGAGATCCCATGAAAACAATAGACTGGCTGAAGTGTAGTGGTAGACAAAGTTTTTGTGAGCATTAATACTGTCGCGGTCCTAACAGGTTCAACACCTGTTTTGATGAGCTTGAAGACATGAACTCCAGCACAGTAGATATGTCCCTCACGCAGCGCAACAAAGAGCTGGCATTGGGAGATGCTCCCTAGAAGAAAGAAGAAGACTACTGCCTTTGGCCTCAAACGACCAAGTCAGCAAGCCAGAGAAAAACTGAAGTCTGCAGCCAATAAGCACCGTACTAAATCCACAGGAAGCTCCAAGCAGAACCTTGATGCTGCTAAGGCCGCACTTGATGGACGCTTCCAATGTGGTGCTTGAGAGCCTGTTAAGTGCCAAGGCTGAAGCACTTGACGCCCTAACATCTTGAAAACAAGCATTCTGCGCCTGGGAGGCCGTTAGGGGAGCTGACCGATAGAAGGCTACCCCACCTATAAGAATCACAGTGAACAACTGCAAGAGCTGCCTTGACACATGGTTTCAGCACTTTAGTTCCTCTACTTGGCAAGCCAGTTAAGAATAAACGAACCTTGATGAACCTTTCTCAATCACAAGATAGCGACACCCTTCCATCAAGAACAAGACTTGGAACCTTTCCTATGGAGAGCTTCAACTGCCTAATAAACTGGAAAACACCAAGACACCTGTCCCGACAACATTCCTGCATTAATCTGGAAGAATCCCCCACTATTCCGATCACCTTTGAATATTTGTAATAACACCTACATGGTAAACAAACCAGCTCCTTTTCAACATCGTTCATCATTCCTCTATCAAAGAAAGGCAACCTCCAACAACCCCAAACTACAGAGGAATTACAACTGTCACCACTGGCCTCTAACATCTACAACTCCATGCTGCTCAACAGAATCACTCCTCACAAGATCCCATTCTCAGACGGAACTAGAACGGTTTATCGCAAAGGCAGATCCACACTACCTGAGATACTTGCCCTCCGAAGGAGCATAGAAGAGTTGAGAATTCCAAGAGAAAAGCCTTCAATTGTGTTCGTAGATTTTTACAATCTTGAACAGTGTTAACAGGATGTAATGCTGCATATTCTACGCCAACTACGTTGTCCCAGATGAACTGTCAAGGCAATTGCCATCAATTATTATAACTCCATATAAGCTTTGTGGCAGACCATGGGTGGGCCAGCACAGGAGTTCCTAAACATAACTGGAATCCTCCAAGGATGATACTCTTTGCTGCCCTATCTCTTTGTAGTCTTGGTTGATTACCTCACTCCGACAGAGTCTTGACATCACAAACGACAAAGGTCTCACCACAAACCAAGCGTTCCAGACGTCCCATGGGTCAGCATCTCACAACCTTGACTACGCAGATGATCCTATCTCTAACAAGCTGATCCTGATATTGGTGCAAACAAGATCTACTAACATCACTTTAGAATGCTGCAGACAAAAACGGCCTACATCTTAATGCAATGAAGACTGAATATATGACGGTCACTGATGAAGACATCATCCAACCTATCCTGCCACAGCAGATGTAGCCAACTCAAGAGGTTAGTACGTCAAATATCTATGGTCCTATGTTGCCGACAGTCAAGAAAGACTTCCTGTCCACCAAGGAAAGCTTGGATGCCCTGCAAAAACACACCACTTATGGCAATCCTTTTATCTCCAATTCCACCAAGCTGAAGTTCTTTAGATCCTGTGTAGAGAGTACCGGTTATATGGTCTGAGACCTGGACCATGAAGAAAGAGCTCAGGATAGACTGTATGGCAACCTCACCAAGCTTCTTATGCGAGTACAAAACATATCCTGAGCTAGAGCACAGACCAACACAGATAATATGGATATTCCCTCCAATTTCACTCTGTTGCCCACGCCGTGCACGATTTGCCGTCACTGTCATCGTGCGATTGACCAGTAGTCTCAGACGTCACATTTTGGAAATTTACCATGCCAAAACAGGGGTCGGCCCCCCTTTAACTACATTGAGGTGATTGCTCAGGAATCCAGCCGGATCCATCTGACTCCCAACCTAATTACAAACGGGACATATGGCGCGTACATTGTGAACAGCTCTCTGCTGCGGCCGTTAATAGATAGCCATGTTTATACCAAGCAAGGGATGCCATGTGATGCTAAGCACGGGATTCCATATGAATCCAAGCATGGGATGCCAATGATGTCAAGCATGGGAAGCCATGATTTGACATTGGATGCATGTGGATGTTTGTTTATAACGTGGCGTAACCAATGGATTGCCATAATGTTTCCATAGGAGTGCATTATGTTTGCGATAAGAGGACATGTTGGCCATAGGAGCCATGATGTAAAGCCATAGGTATGCCGTGATGAATGATAGCAATGCATGGTCTGCTTTGGGGCAATGTCTCACTCTTATTAAACCTCTTTAATTTATATTAAAATCAATACTATCATAGTGTGTATGTTTATAATATATTTTATATGAGTGTTAAAACTTGTACGCGATGTGGTGTTAATAATACAATGCTACCTCTGGTCTGTCCTTGTGATGTTTTCCGGAGCTGCCCTTCCTAGAGAGGGGGGTCCCCCTGGCCAATTTTATCCGAGTATTAGAGTAATGTACATTCAAAATT